>JAUIRK010000729.1:0-122152 GCA_030549495.1 Nectonema munidae
TTATCTCCGACATTTTCGATAGATTTATTTCCAACATTACACTTTCTGCAGAACATCTCATCAGCTTCCACAAATTAAAAACCGACGTTTTGCTTACACACTCTGATAAGATCGAAAAGCTAACCAACATTCTGCCTTCTCACGCTTCACACACAAACCCCCCACCTACAAAAACTTACTCACAAACACTCACCACTATATCGCCTTCATTCCCTACATCCACAAATTCCAACACCCCACAATCAAATAGACCCAAAACTCTCAATAATAATCTCACCAACTATTTCCTCTCAAAACAGATCTCAAAAAGCTTCTTTCAAAAAAGATATCATAAAGAATATCGAAACAAGCACTCAACCAATAGTAATAAAAAATACTCGAAACTCCTCTTCTGGATCCCTCATTTTTCAATTTGAGAATAATCATCAGAAAAACTTGGCCATCAACTCACTATCGAAAAAGGGCATCACCGCTATAGAAATTCCACCCATCCTCCTTCGTTTTGTACTCTCTGGCATTCCTGTAGACCTCCCCATAGAAGACATTCCCACACAATTCACTCAAGAAAACTGTTTCCTTAAAGACCTAGGAACAAACAGGTCAGTAAGGCAACTCGGAAAAAAGGCCCTTTACTCATACACTATAACCTTCGAAACATCCACCAACACTCTTTTCAAACACTTCTGTGAAAATCCTAAAATTATTATCCACCACACCATCCTCCACCCTAAAATCTTCAAACCACGGCTCTCTCAATGCGAAAACTGTCTGATATTCAATCACTCCACTTCAAAATGCAAAGCAGAATCCCCACATTGCAATCACTACGGAGACAGAGGGCACTCGATTGAGTCATGTATTTTTGCTAAAGAACCCTCTAAACTCTCTTGCTCCAACTGTCACCAAAAACACTCTTCCACTTCCGACACATGCCCTCACCGCATACAACATACAAAAAACATGCATGACATACACTCTAACAATCAAAAATTTCATATGCTAAACTTCTTACACATAAACACTAATCACTCATCCATCAGCTGGGCAAACCTCACACACATACTACACAGCTTCAGTCACGACATAATTTCAATCAACGAGCCATACGCACTCAATCTCTCTCTACCCTCCATTCCCAGCACATACTCCTCTCTTTACATATCACCACCCACCTACTACTCTGCTTGCATTCCACTAAAATCATCACTCATTTTCACATTCCTCAAGCAATTTTCCTCACAACAATGCGCTTTTCCGATTATTTTTTCATCCAACACTCCCCTTCTTTTTTGCTCTTACTATTCCCCACCCTCCAACCAAAATGCTTTCACTGATGCCTTCACTCTCGATCTCAACCGCGCCAAAGCACACATATCAGCGATTTCCAAATCATTTACACCGACTGCAACGCGCGATCCTTCCTTTGGGACCAAAAAGAAAACGTACGCGGCATCGAGGCGACATCCTTCATCGCCCAACACAATCTACACATTTGCGACAACACAACAAAGCGAACCTTAGAATTATAAACAACATTGTCACCTCATCACATATTGACATAACTCTCTCTTCAGCAAACACGTACGATCTCATCTGAAACTGGGCCATCACCGATCAACCCTCCGCATCTGACCATCACTACATCACTTTTCAACTCAACATCAATGCGAAAGCGCACACACGCACCCCCACGAAATCTCCAAAATACACGCACTGGCACACCTTCCTCTCTAATCTATTCACCAATCTACCGCACTGCACACCCGCACTTCACTCAACTACCATCATAGAAGAAGCCGCTCTTAACATAAACAACGCTCTAACTACTTCGATAAACTCGTCCACTCCTTCAAAGCCCTATCCCCAAAGAAAAAATGCTTATTTTTGACACCAGCCCTGAGCCAACAAAAGAAAACACTACGCCGGTCCCTCAAAAACTTGAGGAAAAACCACTCATCCTCGAAAATCACATTCTACACACACACTCGACAACTCTACCTCAGCTCAATAAAAACTGCAAAGCGAAATGCATGGATTAGTTTTACCTCATCCACATCATCCAATCCATGGTCCACAATCAACAAAATCATCAAGTCAAAATAGCCTACGGCCGATTTCCACAAACTACTTCCAGACCCAAACGCCGATTCAATTCAAATAAATCCACATTTTCTTTCTTCCTTTTTTCCTGCCGACAACCCCCTCTCTTACGATCCATATCAAGCCGCATTACGCTCCTCCTCACTCACACTCACAACATCGCTAACCATCCATCACTTCCTAGCCATAACATCATCTGAACTCTCAGACACAGTAAACTCGCTCCGACTCAAGCCTCGACTCAATCTCCACAAATCACATTAAAAAGTCAATCTATTTCCTAGAAAAACACTTAATCAACATCTACAACGCTTGTGTAACCCTCTCCTTTTATCCTTCATTATGGAAAATAGGAAAAGTTATTTTTCTACCAAAACCCCACAAAGATCTCTCAGAACTCAAAAACTGGAGACCTATTACATTCTTCCCGTCCTCGGCAAAATCCTAGAAAAAATCCTCCGAAGAAGGCTCGTCCACTAAATTAATCAAAACAACCTCATCCATCCCTCCCAGTTTGCCTATCTTCCTCCCCGAAACACCGAGTCAGCCTTATCAAAACTAACTGAACACATTCAACACTCCATCACATCTCACAAAACCGCTACAGTCCTATTTCTTGACATTGATAATGCATTTAACATCGCCTGGCACCCCACAATCCTTCTGAACATGCATCTCAAAAAATATCCACCCTACATGATTAAATTCATACACAACTATCAACAAAATCGAGCTTTCGTTTTTCGCGAAAAATCAACACGTGCAGTTCACTTGCTATCACTCTCTACCCCTCAAGGAGGATGCCTCTCCGACATTCTCTGGCTTATCTTGATAAAACCCTTTTCTCGACATCCTCGACTCAAACGCACACTTCTCACAATGCTTCTCAGACGACCTGCTATTTTCCTTTTCCTCGAACACACAACCCGAAAATATTCAGCGCATCTTCCTTTTTCAACGCTTTAAATTTCACACTAATGCATTTTATGCGTAAACATTATCCGCATCTACCCCTACGCATCAACAACACAACTCTCATACAACCCGTAAGAACCACTAAATACTTGGGTCTCACCTTTCAAACCAATTTGAAATGGTCTATACACTTCAAAAACATTTACACAAAACTCACTAGGACCCTATTTCAATTAAGAAAAGCTATTTCATACAAATGGGGCCTCAGCATTCACCACTCTCTTTTTATTTACAAATCACTCATACTTCCATCACTTCAATATGGCATTCTATCTTGGGGGTCATCACTCGATCATCCCACAACCCTGACTTTTCTTTTCAAAATCCATCGCCTTAGTCTTTTAACAATTTCAAAAGCTTTCCGCCCAACTTCCACTTCTTCTTTAGAGTTCATGTTAAATTGTCCACCCCTTCTCATTCATATGAAAAGCACACTCATCAAACGTTACATCAAGATATACAAATCCTTACTACCTCCCTCTTCAGCCTCCATGCTCCACCTACCCTTCAACGCTATACACCCCTACACAATCCTTCTCCATACAGCACTCCCACACCTGCAACAATACCTCGTACACCAAAAAGTTCATCCAGCCACACTAACACACCCATCGTTATCTCTTCCATACAACATCACAATTTATCCCAAAAAGTACACCGCAATTACCCACATAAAAGAGATCAGGCAACTCTCAAACCTCTCTACACTCAGAATTTTCACAGACGCGGCCAAATCAATAAACAGATGCGCTTTCGCATACGCTTTCCACGCAGACGACTCTCTAATTCCCTTCCATTCCTCAAATTCTCCATTAAACCACTTGACCTCGACATATGATGCTGAATGCACAGCCTTAATCCCCTCCTGCTACCACATTACCCATAACATTCACCTGTTCAAACAGTTCACCCACATTCATTTCTACACAAACTCACAGAAAATTACACGTGACCTACATCTTCACAGAAACATTTCTTTCCACACCTCAATCCTATTATCAAAACTGCGTTTTATCTCCTCTCTTTTCACGATTTCTATTCTCTGGTGCCCTGCTCATTCCAACATACAAGAACACATACGCGTAGACTTGCTCGCTAAACAAGGCATTTCCAAAACACACACATTACACCTAACTTCCATAAACCCCGACGTTCTCACTCAAAACCTCACTTTACACACCTTTAATCTATAGCAACAAATTATCACCAAGTCCTCCAACACAACGCTCTCAGATATACCGGATATAAAAACAATACACCAATCCTGTGCCATCAACAAATTCACCCCATCGCGATCCATAATAAGATGGTTTTCAGGTCACTGACCCTGTAAATCATATCTATATCACATCAAACTCACCGACAATCAAACCTGCCGTTTCTGCAACGACGCTTTAGAAACACCTTATCACCTATTATTCATATGCCCTTTTTTCATCTCCTATCGACACACAATGATAAACTCGTGCATCAAAACTCTAGGCCATTTTCCAACAAACTTCAGCCAAATCTTCTTCCACCCCAATTTATTAAACGCACTATCTTCTTCGATTAAAACAATCGAACCCATCCTACTAACGCATCCTCATTAAGCACACTTAGTTTCTTTTACTTACATTTTAGAAATCTCTGACTTTATTTCCATCACCCTTGTCAAGCTTAAACCGTCTTCAAGCTTTCAACAACGCTCTCGAACGATCTTCAACTAATCTTTAACAAGCAGTTTGCAAGCATATCAATTGATTTTGGAAAGTGCTTTGACATCCTTACCAATCCAATCCATTGCTTTCAAAATTTAGTTATATATTATATCTATAATTAGAATAATAATGTAAGTGGTAATAAGGTAACATTACAAAAAATATACTAATAAGTATGAATACTGATTTGGTAACTCAAGGTCTTGGGTTCGATCCCGTATCAAGCCTGATTTCCTCATAGTTCGATACAAGCTGCGCAATTGTGCCTTCTTGATGAAAACACCCTATAAAAAATATATATAAATATATCTGTGAACTATACAAAATTTATTCAAAAAATTTTTAATTTAACTTAACAAAGTCAACGAAATAAAAAGGTAATTAGATTTTGATACTTGTAATGGAATACTTGTCCTTAGTAAAAAGACCATATCTTCTGTAAAGTTGACTTTATAGACAGTGCAAGATTTCTCTAATGTAACTGATCTAACTTTGGAGGATAGTGTTTCCAGATATAAATTTAAACAAGTTTTAGTTTAACAAAAAAAATTTAAACCTCTCTTTCACACACTCCTCTACCATCTTTCTCCGCAACGAGTTATTTCTTCACATTTGTTCATTCGAAGCCAACTCCAATCCTCTTCTGCTCCTTGTATTGCTCTCCTTCTAATTCAACCGTTATCCCTGAATCATTCTCTACTTCTCTCCGTAATGCAAAAGCATTTATTTCTTATAATTTTTCAAATCAGTTTCACTTGATCATCTGTACTGACTCCAATGCACGATCTCTACTCTGGGACTACGCTGCAAATACAAGAGGCAATGTCCTGTTATCTTTTCTTTCCTCAAACGAACTCTTTCTAGCCGACAAATCCAAGGAACCAACTTTCTTTAAATCAGTTAGAAATTCTCCTGTTTCGTCCCACATTGATCTAACTCTAACCTCAAAGTTTTCTCTCAGCCATATCCTGAACTGGTCTATATCCGACAACCCATCAGCTTCTGACCATCATTTTATCACTTTTCAAATTGATACCTCACCCTCTAGCTGTTCGACATACGTTTCAACAAATAACCATCTCCATTGGCTAACATTTCTCAAATCCCTTAAAAAGAATCTTCCTTCTGCCCACCGTTCTCTATCTTCTACTTTAGAGTTAGAAGAATTCTCTCTTCAGTTAAACAATACGATTTCTGAAAGCATTTCTTCTTCAACTCCCAAAAATCGTGTGTTTGCTAGGAAAAATGCTTTCTTCTGGAATTCAAATCTTTCTCGCCTGAAGTCAGCCGCACGTCAAGCTCTCAAAAGTTTTAGAAAGCAAAGAACCACGCCTTCTCTTTTAAAATATCAAAGTTGTATAGCTGATTTCAAATCTGCAATCAGGCAAGAGAAAAGAGACTCTTGGATCAAATACACCTCTCAAGCAAGCAAAAATCCTTGGAAAATTATCAACGCATTATCCAATAAGAAAAAGCAAGCTGATCTTCCTTTCATCAATTCTTCTTTCCTCCCGAACAAAATCTATCACAATCCTTCTTTTCTTACTTCTTTTTTCCCTCATGATTCACCTACTTTTGATGACGTGAATCACTCATTACTGCGAGCTAAGGTGGCCTTTTCACTTTCTAAAATTCAGAATTCCTCATTCCCTGAGATCACCATCAAGGAAATAACCCAAACTATCGACAATCTTAACTCTAGATCTTCTTCTAGTTTTGATCTGATTACTCCCTTACATATTCAAAGATCATTTCATCTCTTCATCAAACACCTTATCTTAGTCTTCAATTCTATTCTATCTCTTTCTCACTTTCCTTCCATTTGGAAAATAGGTCGTCTCATTTTTATTCCGGAAACCACATAAAGATCTAAACATTTCTTCCAACTGGCGCCCCATCACTATTCTTCCAGCCTTAGGTAAAATTTTTGAAAAAATTATTAGACGTCGACTTATATATCAAATTCACTCCCACAATCTCATTAATAATCTTCAATGTGCTTACCTACCGTTCAGAAATACCGAATCCGCTCTTTCAAACTTCTCCACTTACATTGAAAAATCAAATCAAGAGAAAAAAATATGCTCTTCTATTTTCCTAGACATATCCAATGCGTTTAATAATGCTTGGCATCCTGCTATTCTTTCCAATCTATTATCTAAAGCCTACCCCAAATACCTTATAAAATTAATATCTAGTTACCTCTCAAACAGACAACTCATCTTCAAATATAAATTCTTCTCTGCTGTTCATTCTCTCTCTCTATCTACACCACAAGGTGGTTGCCTCTCGGATATTCTCTGGATTGTCCTAATCAATCCAATCCTCGACTTTATTAGGTCAAATACAGAATTCGCTCAATGTTATTCTGATGACATTGTTTTCTCCTTCTCAAGTGACTCACTTATTAAGAATCTTTATAGAATTTCAGCCTTTTTTAAATCTCTAGTGAAATTTTCTAACTCATTCAAGATCTCCTTTAATCCATCTAAAACGTCGTTGATCCATTTCACTCGAAAATCAATTTCAAATCTTGGTGTCACTTTAAACTCGACCTATATAACACCCTCATCATCTGTTAAATATCTCGGGCTCACTTTCCAATCCAACTTACGTTGGACGGAATACTTCAAAAGTTTATACAAAAAGCTAAGCTTCATAATTTTTTCCACAAAAAAAGTCGTTGCTTACAAATGGGGCTTGTCTGTCTCTCACTCTCGTTTTATATACACCGGCATTGTCCTTCCTATCATCCAATACGGTATTCTCTCCTGGGGCTTAGCTCTTCTTCATTCATCTTCGCTCCATCTACTTTCTAAAATTCATAGGCTATGTCTCCTCTCTATATCCAAGGCATTCCGCTCTACCTCTACTAGCTTACTTGAAATTATGCTAGATATTCCTCCTCTCCATCTTCAACTAAAAAAGATTTTACTAAAGAGATTTATTTTCATGTATAAATCTTGCAATCCTCCACTCTTAACTTCTCACGATTTTTCTGACATCACGCCTTCCTTCAGTTTCTTTAACTCACTACTTTCCTCTTTTGCTCCTAACTTGAAAGTTCACCTTGTTCATCGTAATTTGCCATCTATAACTTTAAAGCATCCCTCATCACCCCTTCCATACTCTCTAAATATTTGTCGTAATAACAGTTTAGCAAAATCGTCTATTTTGACATCTCGCATTAGCCCTCATATTTTGCGTATCTTTTCCGATGCTTCGAAGTCTTCAAATCATTGCTCAATAGCATGGGCCTTTTTTAAGCCTTTCTCAATTTCTCCTTTCTTCAAATTCCAAGCTCCAATTGATTCCTTACTCTCCACATCAGAAGCTGAATCAATTGCTATCCTCTCTGCTTGTAACCATCTTCTTTCCAATATCCAGTCTTTTTCTTCTTTCAAACATTTAAGCTTTTTTACTGATTCTCGTAACACTATTCATCATCTCAACCTGACTTCCCGAATTCCCTACTTTATATCTCTCATTTATCCGAAACTCCTCCTTTTATCTAACAAATTCTCTTTAAGCTTTAATTGGTGCCCATCCCACACTGATATCTACGAAAACCACTATGTCGACATCTTAGCCAAGCAAGCAAGTCATCTCTCACCCGTCTTGTCCCTTTCCACCCACTTCAAAGTTTTCAACTTGGTTTTTATTGACCACGTTTATAAAATCTGGAACAGGGAAAGTATTTCTTCAAAGTCGCGTTTAACCAATTCATTCTCAAATGTACAAGCAATTCAATATACATGGAGCCAAAGCAATTTCAAAATAACCCGACCTCTTATTAGATGGCTGTCAGGTCATGTATCTTGCAAAGAATACTTACTTCAACGAAAAATTTCTAACGATAGCTTATGTCGTTTATGTCATGAATTTTCAGAGTCACCCTACCACATTATTTTTACATGTCAATACACCCACACAATCTGCGAAAATTTCATTAACTCGACAATGCGCACTCTTGGACGTTTTCCTATCTCCCTAACTGACCTAATCTATTATCCATCCCTTCTCATCAAACTTAATAAATTGATTAATGTAATTGAACCTAAACTTATTGTCTTGCCCATCCATTCACCCAATTAGTCATTTTTTTTTTTTTTTTTTTTTTTTTTAGCTTTTATATCTACACTTGTTTTCATTGTTTATTTTAGATCATTAAACCCACTTTTTCCTATATTCCCAAGCAACACAGCACTGCAAGCATATCGACTTAAGTCGGATTGTGCTTTGAGATCTCACTACCTACCTACCTACCTACTATTATAAAATAATTATATTATTATTTATAAATAATTATTATATTTTAAGTTATTATTATAATATAAACCATTTTTTCAGATCCTTAATGGTTGTTAGGGTGTACCTCTCAGCTTAACAGT
This sequence comes from Nectonema munidae, assembly GCA_030549495.1. NCBI lineage: Eukaryota > Metazoa > Nematomorpha > Nectonematoida > Nectonematidae > Nectonema > Nectonema munidae. Next base: position 9,167 of record JAUIRK010000729.1, read on the forward strand.
TAAAGGTTAGGGGTTCGATCCCCAAGGCTCCCAACTCTAAAAACAAATTTACAAAAACTGTGATAACCATCTTACATAATGCATGCATATAGCCTTACGGCTGAAAGTGCTTTGATATCTCCAACCAACCAACCAATATAAACCATTTAAATTTAAAAAAAATATGAATACCACACTGTTTTGATGCAACACCATTACCACCATAATGGAGTAAAAAGCCCATTTTCAAAATAAATTGTTTTTAAGCATGGTCTAGAATTTTAGTGCCACAATTTTACTTTATATCAGCCTATAATTGTCTTTATAGACTACACTTGATGAATTATCATATTTAAGAAAAAAAGGTAAAATTCGAAAAAACACATTTTTTTGTGTTTAAAAAACCCTAAAAAAATTGAGCGCCATCTATTTTAAATTTTTATTTCTAATGCTACAAAGTTTAAAATCCAACTATTTTATGAACAAAAGAATAAAATTGATTAAATATATTATAAAAAAATTTATTTATGGAAAAACACGAAATGTAAGTCACTATGAACTCAGCAATGACATGTTATATGCTCTATGAACAGAAGAGAACAGCTGTGCACAGTGCATAATTTATATCTTTCTCCCAGCACCAAACACCTCGAATAACGACCACTAAAGATATCGATCAACTCGTTGTGACGCAAATCTTGCATCATCGTAATAATCAAGATGTGGGAAATCCTTGGAAAGAATAAACAATCAGATAAATCTATCTACAGTTTCTCATTGCACGGTTATTGATTTTCATACGCAAACAGTTATTGTTCTGTTTCACTACATCATCTTTGCTAACTTCAACTATACAAAATATGAGTTCTTTATCTTCCTTTACTGAATCCAACGAAGAGGAGCTTTCTGAATGCTCTGAAGATATAGCTTCTGATATTTTTCAAAGTTCAGAAGAGTTTGAAGTTGAAAGTTTTGATAACTCTGATGATGATTTACAAAATCGGGATGAAATCATAGATGATGATAGCCTTTTGGCTCCAGATGAAATTGAAATTACGTGGACCCCTCTAAACCTTGTTATTGGCCCTAATTTGAGCCGTAACAGACGTAATCTTTCATCTAGGCCATTTGGACCTTCAAATGAAGCAGTGGGAATGAGAAATGAATTTGACATCTTCAAGCTTTTTTTTGATGTTAATCTTATGAGTTATATAGTTGATATGACTAGAAAAAAAGCTGCAGAAAACTACAGGTAATTCCTTTTGAAAAATTTTCACGTAAAATTTTTACTTATTTTTATTAGTAATGCCAATTGCAAGTGGGAAGAACTAAAGAGCTGCTACGAAAGATTTGAAATTTCCGATCTTTTTGCTTACTTTGGTTGTATCCTTCATATAGGCCAAAATAAAAGCCAAAAAATTATCACGCGTCAGTTATTTTCAAAACCTGAGATCCCTTCCTTAGAGCAGCAATTGGCAGGCGTATGTTTATGTTTATTCACATTTTCATTAGGTTTGACGACAGAACTCTAAGGGATAGAAACGACAAAATATCACCAATAAGATACCTACATGATAGTTTTTTTCATAAGTGCCATAGATTTTGGACACCACTTGACTCCGTCACAATTGACGAGCAATTAATCAAATTTAGAGGTGGTTCGCCTGTAAAGGTTTATGATAGAATAAAACCAGGCCACTATGGAATGAAAATGTTCCATTTGAACGATTCTAAAACTTTCTATGTAATGAAGCCTGAGCTTTACGTTACTGGTCTAACGGATAAAAACTATTTCTCCAGTCTTACAGTTTTTAAGCGATTGATTTCACAGTGTCAGTTGCCTGAAGGCTGTGGAATATATTTAGATCGCTTCTTCACATCACACGAATTAGCAGAGTGGTCTCTTGGACTACACTTGATTATTTGCGGTACTATCAATCCAAATAGTAGATTTGTACCGGCTTTACTCAAACCTAAGTATTTGAAAACTCTAAACTTACAAGAGACTGAGAGCAAGATAGTGTATAGTAGGTTTGCATCGCTTTCAATATACATACCATTGAAACATGCTAAAAAAAAATTCAAGCCTGTATACATTTTGTCTTCACAATACACTCGAAGTGTAACCATAACGAATAACAAAAGCAAACCAGAAACAATATTATGTTATAATGAAAATAAATATGGTGTTGACAGTTTCAACCGAAAGGCAAGGGAATATACCTGTTACAAAACGAGTAGGCGCTGGACTATGGCGATATTTACCAATTATATAGACATTGCAGCTTACAATTCATGGGTTATTTTCCAGCACAATTGCTCCGAAATAGCTATCTCTACAAAAAAGGGAGGAAGAAAAGTTTTTTTGAAAAGCTTATCCCTAAGCCTATTCAGACAATCAATGCTAAATCGTTCACTTATTGCTCAAATTTCTTTGCCGATAAAGAGCGTTTTGTCTTACTTCGGATTTCCTGCACCTCCTGCAATCTCAGAAGCTCTTTCTTCAAGCAGAGCATATTGTTTTGTACCCGATTGCAAGCCAAGAACGAGAGGGACGCGCAAGCGTGCTCGTTGCAAAAGATTTATTTGCAAAAAGCATTCTTTTTTAACTTGTCCTCTCTGCAACATTTCTTGAATATAACGCATGATGTTTTTTTATTTTAATAAATTTCATTTAGCTTTGATTTTTTAAAGATTTTTTAAGCGCTAGATTTTATATGGTGAAAAAAAAATTCATTCTATTTTTACCATAATCATCATCCTCCTCCTTTTGATACAAAAGTAGTTGCTAAAATTATGATGAATTTTTTTTTTATAAATTTTGTTTTTATCTGAAATAATGAACGAGAGGTAAGTGCAGTAATTTTTGTTGATTGTATATTTTTTTCATTTTGAGAAATGGGACTTGAAAAAACACATTGGAGTAAACAGCCCAACAGTAGTAAGAGAAGCTTGCTCCGTCATTGTAGCATAATAAAGGTGATTTTGTCACATCACATAAAAAACCTGAAAGCTTGATTTTATGTAATAAATACAAAAGTGGAGTTGATTATTTCAATAGAGTGCCTAGAGACTTCACTAATTACAAATACAGTAGAAGATGGACGGAAACCGTTGAATTTTCAAGATATAGTGGTGGTTAAAACTCATCAGTCACTTTTAAGCACAGCTGTCCTAGCAATGCATTTCCTATACAGAAATGAGGTAAAAAAGTTTTTTAAAAAACTTCTTCACGGAAGCTTTGTTTTATTTAAATGAACGTTTGTGCTAATATTAATCAAATGTCAAGGCCAATCACAAGTTTCTTTTTTATTATGGGTTCCCTCTAGGATTCCCAACATTCAAAAACAGTTCTTCAAGATGATACTGTTCAATTATTGAATTACTTTTTAGAATGAGGGGTACTAGAAAATGTTTTTACTCTGAGTGAATCATCTCTAATTGTCATTCAAGTATTATATTTGCTTTTTTTTTACTGTTCAGCCAGATTTTATCAAAAACAAGAATAGTATCGTTATTCTTATTTTCAGTTTTTTTTAAATTTTTTGTTAGACTTATGTTCTTTTTTGTAATAAACTTTTTAAAATTAAATTTTTGTTTTGTGTTTTTTTTAGTGAAAATGATATTTTTGACATTTCAAAATCCATTTTCATTGAATTGAGTTTTATTTTAGGAAAATATACCAATATTGATTTGATTTTTTATCTTGCACTGTTCTTTTTTTTTTTTTTGAAAATCTGATCACTTTTCACGCTCATTTTTTTCCTTTCAGAAATTCTCTGTTTTTATAAATTGTGTTCTCAGTTCCTAAAAATTCATTTTTATATAGTTACTTGTAGATACAAAATATATGAAAAAGGTATGAAATATGGAATCAGACGAAAACTAAAAATTATCAAACCTAGATGGCGTTAAAATTTATTTTAAAACTGCGTTTTGTGATGGTTAGAATGTTCTTAGACAATTATGAAGTAGGCACTTTTACTTATTATGCATGGAATTTCACTCATGCTCTTTTAAAATCGAAATTTAAAAATTTCAAAAAAAAAGATTTTTTTGGTAGGCAGAAAAACCTCAAAAAATGGAGTCTGTGAGATTAGGAATATTTTGAAATTGACATCTACTTACGCCTCACAAAATGAGACAAAATTTAATAGTAATCATTTGGTACGTTATATATATTTTATTACAAGAAAAAACACATTGAAAATGCTGAATGGAGTAAAAAGCCTATGTGTGGTAAGCGAAGGTTTATTCTTTGAATATTTAAATTTATTTTCATCTGTTTGGGTGTATTTGGGTAAAAAGTCTCACCCCTTGTATGCATAAAGTATACCATAATGATATAGGATAAGGGTGTCGTAGGGTGTTATCGAGAAGGCTCAATTGCGCTGCTTGTATCGAACTATGAGTAAAGTAGGCTAACCCAAGACCTTGAGTCAGGGCTGTAGCCAGAAATAGGAAGTTGAGGAAGATATAAAAGATTTTCGTAGTTTTTGACAATTGAGTTGATTGAATCAAAATGTCGTGTCCATCTTTGATCCATATTCTTTTGAATTTTCCCTCCATCATATATTTTCTCAACATTAGGCTTCCTGATAAAATTATATATGAGCTTACACATAGTAATGCATCTTGAAACTTTAAAATTCAAAGCATTAATCACAACAAGATGAAGCTAGTGATTCAGGCAATGTAAAAAAGGAAGAAAATAATAGGAAGTCAGGGAGGAGGGGGCACAAAAGAAAGTTGGGGGCGGGGGTATGGCCACCGTTTTCGCTATGGCCCTGCTTGAGTTATCGAAGCCTTGTATCTAATCAACCTTACTCACGCTCCTTATATACTTACTTCGATACCTAAAGCTGCATTTTTATCATTTATAAAAATTATGCAAATGACATTATCTTAAATTTTTTCTTCATTTTATAATAATAATTTCTCAATTTTTTTACGTGAATTATTTTTTTTATCCATTTGGCGCTTCTTTTCGCCTATTTTCTAAATGGTGGCCAAAATGCTTCTTTTTTAAAATGAGTTTTTTTTTATCAAAAATAAGGTTTTATATAGGTTCTTTATTTTTTAGTTTATTTTATTATTAAATCAATAATAAAACTGAAATTTTAATATTAAAATGTGTAATCTTACTTCTGTTTTGCGGATATAAATCCTTTGTCACGTTTGGAATTTTTAATTTAATTTAGGGTTAAAAAATTTTTTCATTTGAAAAAGACAGTTTAAATTATCATAAATTTCTATGTAAATATTTTTAATTTTACCTTTTGTTAACCATTTGTAACTATTTTTTATATAGGTTTTGTTTTTTCAATTTTATTTACAATTTAATTTAAAAGGTGACAACAAAACTTAATCTGTAAATATTTAATTACTTATTTTCCATTCTTTGTATATAACTTGAACCCTCAACATAAAATTATATTGAATATATCGTGCAAATTATAAAAACTAGGGTTTTATATCTTTGAGCGTAGTATTGATGCTTTTAAAATATCCAAAAAAGGTCTATATCAGGGAGGCAAGGAAAAGAGTTCATTGGTATAGTTGCAATGTTTTTATGCTTTTCTTCATACTTTTTGTTAAAAGCAACTCTTGTGATGTTGTAGATAATGGTAAATGCTAAGTTTCTTTAAGTAAGATTTGTTATAGCCCTTTAGGTACCGCTGTTTTGAGTATAGTAAAAGTATCCTAGGTTAACTTCTATAGCTTAATTATTATCTAGTTTTCATTTGATCTAATGAGCTAAATTTGTATTATTGTCGTTTCTGCGCTTTCTGTTTCCCGTTCGTGGGCGAGGGGGACTTTTTCTGTGGGCGAAAGTTTTGAAGATATGTGTTTGCTCGCTAGTACCGTGGGTTTGTGTTGACTCGTTTAGAAAATTCCTTTTCTAGGCTAACAACAACACCGTTTTTGTCTGTATTAAAATGTTTGTAGTGTCAGTTATAATCATCTTGACACTTTTTCACAAATTATATTTTACTAATAAAATTATTAACTGTTCTACAATTGTAGCTGCCTTTCGATCTTTTAACTTTAGAACACTAAGTTATATCTCCTTTTCCTTATTCTTCAGCACAACGATTTGATGTTCTGATCCTTTGACTGTTTTCCATCGAAATGCAAACCATTCTAAATTTATCAATGTTTTTTAAATTTAGCATCATTTTTGTCTGCTGCTCTATATATTGCCCTGTTAGCAAATTTTGATGAAGTTGGTATATTGATACCATTTTAAGAGTTGTTGACAAATTACCTCAGTCTTCCTGAATGATAAACCTTTTTCACTAAATCTACTGCATTATTAGTGCTTTGTCAATTTTTGAATTATTTTTGGTGATTTATTATGAGTTTGTTTCTGGTAATGAAATTTGTTTAATGGAAATCTAAGCTTACATTTATGTTTTTTGATGGATGAATTTCGCACACTTTTTATCAATATAACCATTTTTACCTTTAGTGGATATAACTTTTTTCCTGATAGCCATTTGCCATTGAGTTTTGTTGTCAAGCAAGTTATCAAAATCATATTTGTATTTCTTTTATCTCTCTAGTAGAAATTACTTGTGTAATTTTTCTTTCTACCATTTGACATTAAATGGGTAAATTTAACTTCAATCCATAACTTAATTAATTTGGTTTTTATTATTGCAATCCTTAAATATTTCTTTTTTTCTTTCGCAAGAGCAAGGTAGCGTCCAATAATTATTTTACTTTTTCTAATTTATTAAATTTTACTCTAAATATCATCAAATTCTTACTCAATTATTTTTTATTTTTTAAAACACTGTTAGCTGACTTTTTTTGTTCCATCAGAAGACATTTTATTTTAAGTATAAAAATGACCAAATAAAGTAGGAAAAAATATTTTTTAGCAATCTTGGTACAAAATTTAAAATATTTTTAAACTAAATTATAAATTAAAAAAATATGTATTAATACGTACAAAATTTTTACAGATAACATTGAAAAACTATTCAAACTAAAATGTTATTTTCTAAAATTTAAATATATAATTTGAAAAACTATGCTACTTGAAAATACTTATTTTTCAAATTTACTTGATAAATACTTATACAATGTTTATTTTTGGTTCGTTCGAAACTTCGCCATCATTCTCTATCTCTATTCGGCTCTTGCAATTCTTTATCATTATTGTCACCTTCGAGAGTTTCGTCAAAAACTGATACTATATCTTGATCCAGCAAAATGTATTCGTTTTGGTCCATTTTGTTTTCAATTTTCATAATTTTTGCTGCTGTGTTAATAAGACTTTCAAGATCTTTTTCATTTTCTGTTTGGTCTTCCTCAAGATTATAATTCTCATCAAAAAATCCACAGTTTTTGAAACACTTTTTGACAGTTGACTCTTTTATGTCATTTACGGATCCAATTATCCATTTTATAGGCTGTAGGAGATTTGCGTGTTTTTTAATTAAAAATCTACATCACCATCAAATGCTGCCAATATAGACCTCAAAAGGCGCTTTCTGTAGTTTAACTTCAAGTTGTTGAATGAAAACTCCCTGGTCTAGAGGTTGTAAAATTGATGTTGTGTTAGGAGGAAAAAAGACCAATTTTATATTAGAGAAGTCCTAGTTTTGAGGATGACTGGGGCAATTGCCAGAGAAAAGTAGGACGTGTCTTTTTTGATTGAAAAACCTTTTGTTCAAGTTAGTCAAGATTTCTATGAAGATATTGCTCGTCATCCAGGCCTCTTGTTATGAAAGTATTGGATTGGCAAATCACTAATTTTAACATTTTTAAAACATCTTGGATTGGCTGCTCTGCCAATCACAACTGGTTTTTCTATATGCCCTGACATACTAACAATGAGAGCAATTGTCAACCTTTCTTTACTTTTTTGCCCCCAGTTGAAGTTGTCCTTGACGTTTAAGGTTCGTATGGGCAATCTGAAAAAAAGTCCAGTTTCGTCAATATTGTAGATGTTTTCTGGTTTGTATCCATTAATTATGTCAGGAATCCTCGTTTTCCATTGATCAACAAGATCAGGCACGGTTTTTTGAATTATGAGTTTCATTTCATAGCTAGTATAAGGGGATGATGAAGTTTACCGTGGGCGGATAGGAATATAATATGGGATGATGAATTTATTGTGAGATAGGAGGGATGATGAATGACGTGAAAATAGCGAAATCATGTTGGCAATGATGCATAAACAAATTAAACACGTTTGATGAGTTGTAATACGGTTGCAAAGTGTATTAAGATATATGCGTTAGGTATGGTGAGTTTGTTGGAAATATGTTATAAATTAGCGAAATGACGAGTGCATGTGAAATCATGTTGGCCAAAAACAAAGCTTTTTCTTGCAGCATTGGACCGTTTACGGGTAGATCTTTTGCTCTAGCATTTGAATACCAGAACCAAAGTTGATCTAGCTCTTGAAAAGGACGCGACTTGAATATTTTGCGTTTTCCATCTATATTGGTTGTGTATTGATTCAACAGAGTTTGCTTTTCTTTTAATATTTTACCAACCTGTGACTTGCTACAACCAAAGTCTGCTGCTAGTTGTCTAATGCTTGATAACCAAAGATTTTTTTAGAGCTTTCAGAAGCTTGTATAATTTCAACTTTTTTAGTTAAGGAAATTTCAGTTCTTTTTGAAAAGTTAGAGTTCATTGAATTAACGGTTAATTAAATCTTAATAAATGTGTTTTGAAAGACAAAATTTTCTTTTCTCGTATATTTTATATAGAGTGACTCTTCTAAAAGGTAAATATGACAAATATTATCAAAATGTTTGTCCACTGTCCGGGGTGTCCTTATTATCAAGGTTCAAATAATACGACTAGTGTAAAAAATTTGGGACCGACAATAGCTGTCCACACTAGCAAGGTGTTCACAAACTGAGGTTTTACTGTACTTACTATTTTTTACAGGTACGGGATATTTCTTAAAAAACTATTAAATTTTTTAATTTTATTGTGAATAGTAGATAAGAGTTCATATTTTGCCATATTGGGAAAATAAAAAATAGTACATGGTTATTATACACGTCTATTTTGAAAGAATCTATTAAAATAATTTATTCAAATTTTTAAATCGCTCTTATTTTGTAGATTGCATCTGAAATTACGAGATTTTTTTTGATCATAAAATAATTCGTATTTTTGAAGATGAGAAATCACGAGCTTAAAATAATAAAATTGTTAAGCTATTTCATTCTTTATATCCAAAAATATTGAATTAAATTTGAAAATTATTTTACGTATAAGTTGTAGTTATAAAATTCTTCATTATCAAGAGTTTTATGTATGACAAGGCATATGGCTTTTATACGTGTATGGTCCACTATATATAAACATGACTCTATGTGTACGTTATAACAAATTTCTACTCATGCTTTATCATTTCATGTATATTTTGCACTCTCACATATATCTTGAGAGACAACACTATGCTTACCGTCATGTGAAGTAGGCAATTATTTTGAGTGACCAGCTCAGTGGAATCCGTACGCACTATTTCAGAGTACATTTTATATTCAAAGTCAAGTCAGTTTTTTTTATATTAAAATGTGTGCAAAATTTAATTAAAAAATTTTCACTGAAAGTAGAATTCTTTATTTCTTCCATTTTATAGATATGATATACAGTAAACATTCAGTATAAGCACAGAAAGTTAAAGACCCATATACTTTAACAGTATATAAGATAGGAAATAATCGCAATAAGCACATAGTATTTGGTATAAGGTACATGGTTTGTATGACATTTACTTATAAATAATGATGGCTATCACAAACCATACACATGCTTACAAGCTATTAACATGATTAGTCTACAACAGGGAGTATAGGCAGCTCTTATTAAAACTTTTTCATGCTATCTTACTTCATAACATATTGTATTTCACAGTCCATCTGTCATATTAAGCTTATTGTTTTCAAGTTTATGTTTTATTGTGTTATGCTGAGTGGAGAGAAAATACGTGAAATACTACGATAACCTATCAAAACTTGAAAGTAACTTTGATTTATTGTTTTTATTCTTGTCACAAGCTGCTCTGACGAGAGAGGCTGAGTGAAGCAGTGTAGTTTATTATATACACTTAGTCTTAAATATTGAGTTTAACTTTGTTGTTGTCAAAGGTAAAAACTAGTCAAAATGCTCTTTCAATTAAGTATTTGAATTATTGAAAAATAAATTCAAACTTCATAAATCTCATAGCTACATCTGATATTCTATTTTTTTTTGATTATTTTAGACTTATAATGTCCAATAAACGTAAAAATTTCAGTTTTGAATTTAAACTTAAGAAGTTGATCATGGGCTTAAAATTAGCGATATAGCCAAAAAATATGAACTCAGTCACACCTTAGTCAGTAGATGGATCAAAGATAAAGAGAAGTTTTTGAAAATAAAGATTATAAAAGAAAAAGAAGAGCAGGGGTAATGCCAGATTTAGAAGATGCATTGTATGAATGGTTCTGCTTAATGAGAGAGAAAAAAGTTCAAATTTCAGGTCCTCTTTTAATTGAAAAAGCAAAACTACTTTATGATCAAATGGCTCAAACATCCGAAACAAGTAATTTAACTTTTTCAACTGGTTGGCTACAAATGTTTCAAAAACGATTTAATATTGTTCACAAATATCAGCACGGAGAAAAAGAAAGTGCAGATTCAAATAGTGCAGAAGAATGGAAAAAGTTTTTTTTGGAGAAAATTTTAACAAAATACTCTGAAGATTGTATATTTAATGTTGATGAAACTGGCATTTATTACAGAGCTACTCCAAATGGCACTCTTGCTAAAAAAAATGAAATCGTCAGCGGTAGTAAAAAAGCAATGAACAGACTCTCTTTATTGTTAGGTGCAAACATGTCTGGCACTGAAAAACTACCTTTGCTTGTCATAGGTAAATTTCAAAGTCCACGCTGCTTCAAAAATAAAAAGAATAATTTACCCGTACAATATACCTTCAACAAGGCCTCTTGGATGACTAAAATTTTTTTTTTGTGATTGGCTGTTTAATCTAGATAATAAAATGATGAAAAAAAACGCAAAATAGCTTTAATAATGGACCAATGCCCTGCACATCCAAAAGACTTAAAAACATCCAATATTGAAATTTATTTTTTACCTGCCAACACATCTTCAATTATACAACCCATGGATGCCGGTATTATTCGAAGTATTAAAGCACATTATAGAAAAAATCTGATGAGAACAGTTATACAGCGTTTGAATTGTGGACAGGATGATGACATGGAGAGGGCTGTAAAATCTGTTACAATTCTTGATTCTCTTCATTTTTTGCAAGATTCATGGAACAGTGTTTCTCCTCAGGTAATTAAAAATTGCTTCCAAAAATGTTTTAGCTGGAATTCTGAAGAACTGGCATCTTCAGAAAGCACAGGCATGCAGCTGAAGAAAATTTTTTCACTTCAGATTATATTCACTGTGATGACGATTTAGAATACTTCGAAACAGTAAACGACATCACAGAAAATTTGATTTCTGACAGTGAAAGTGAAAAAAGTGAAAACCAAGCTAAATTCTCAGCCAAAGAAGCTTTGGAAATGATGGATGAAATTAAAAAGGTTTATGAGCAATTAGGAATTCCGACAATAGATTTTAAGAAAGCTCAAGAATCACTCAGAAGTTATGTAATTGAGACAAGAAAACTGCGTCAATCTACTATTAAAGATTTTTTTTCAATCAATAAATAATTCTGTTTTAATTTAGTTATATTAACTTATGAAACATTTTTAATTCGAAAATTCGATACAAGCACATATTCGATATAAGCACCAAAGTTGTCACTCCCGTGAAGGTGCTTATAGCGAATATCGACTGTATATATTTTCTGGTAATATCACGTATATTATTTATGTTGCATATACCTTTAATATTTTTTCTTCTCTTTTTGCTATTGTATTGCTTGGCCATTAATATTATACTTATTAAATATTCTAATTCTTATTTGCCTATTTCTTTCTTTTGTATGCATGACAGAGAAAGAGCTTTGTCTTTAAGATACCTAGATTTAAAAGTTAATATGTTTCTATCAAATGTAACCAAGTTTCTTTCTTTTAGCGCATCAATATCGCTATATTGAATATTTTAGCACAAGCTTCCATACTTGGTTTTATACACTTCAATTAAGTCAACATGTAAACAGCCTGGTTCCTCGAATGAAATCTTTCCTAGAAAAATTTCAAGTATATTTTCTTTCTTATATATCTCTTTGTATTTGATTAACTATTTTAGTAAAATCTTATTGATAGCATGAAGGTTTTCACTCCCCAGATTTCTTGGCATGCTTGCGAAGCTATATATAGTGTAGACTTTCAAGCATCTTCCCGAAATTCCTGTACTCGATTAGCAACGTGTGGAGTTGACACAAGTGTTCGCCTCTGGAATGTTTGTTTTGAGAGGCAAGCATTGAAAGAAATCGCGTCGCCCACACAAATACCTAAAATAAATTTCTTATCTAATCTCAAACGGCATCAGAAATTTGTAAATATTGTGAGATGGAGTCCTTCAACTGGAGAATATTTAGCCAGCGGAGATGACGAGGGTTTAATTTTAATTTGGAAATTTTCGAATTATACATCAAATAAATCTTCACTTACTAATCAAAGTTTTAACTTTTCTGCCGAAACATTGGGAGATGGAGATGAAATGTCTTTGGAAAACTGGATTGTTTACAAATCTTTAAGAGCTCATTTACAAGATATATGTGATTTGGCTTGGTCTCATAATTCTCAAAATTTAATCAGTGGAAGTCAAGACAATTCTACTATTCTTTGGGACCTGGCCAAAGGGAAACCGATAAACGTGTGGAAAGAGGCTACTTCCTTTGTCCAGGGAGTGGCTATTGAAGCTAAAGGTCAATTATGTGCTTGCATCAGTCGAGACAGAGTTCTAAGGATTTACGATTTGTGCAATTCCAAGTGCTTGCACCAAATTCAAAAAAGAAACGTTGCCGACTCGAAAGAAGAGGCCATAAATCAGCGTCTTTTCATGGATGAAAATGCTCAAGGCTTTTTTCGAAGACTTACTTGGAGTCCTGACGGTCAAATTTTGCTCGTTCCGACTGGTTGTATCGAGGATTCAGATTCCACCCTAAAACCCGTATCCTATATTTTCACTCGTCATAGCTTGCCAAATCCCATAGCGTATGTACCGTCTGGTGGTAAATCAAGCAGTGTTATCAAGTTTAGTCCAATTATTTATAAATTGAGAAACCCACCCTCAAGTTTTCTTGAATTACCCTACCGACTTGTGTTTGCTGTTGCAACAGACTTGGGCGTCACTCTCTATGACAGTGAGCAGTTGAAGCCCTTATTTTATATCTCGAATATACATTTTTGGTGGCTCAGTGATCTTTCTTGGACTCCAGATGGCAACGCCCTTATTGTGTCATCTGTGGATGGTTACTGTACCTTCATTCTTTTTGATTCTCATGAGCTTGGAGAAGAGGTGAATGGGCCTGTATGGAGCCAGCCTTCGTGCGTTAATTCGCCAACTACCAGCGTTATATCTTCAGATGAGAACCAATCCCCGCGGATTAATAGCATTTTCCACAAAGAGAGAGAACTTGCTTCCACGTTAACTGAATCACCCTTTACACCGCCAAGAATACAAGTTTTCAATGCTTCCACGTCAAATATCGATTCTACTAATCCTGCATTACTTTCCTTAACAGACAAAGAAAAAGTGCCTCTGGATTCAATGCATCATGAAGTCAAAAGAAGAATAACTCCTCTCTTGATTAGTAGTACAAAATCAATATCAGATTCATTTTTTGGTTTTTCCACATCAACCTCCTTTAACGACTCGAGTTGTTTTCAAAATGAATCCTATCTTAAGGAAGATAAATTTTCAAAACCTGAACAACTCACAAACATGCAATCTTCTACCAAATAAAGTTTAAACTTCTAAGTTTATTTTATCAAAGTGCTTATCAAATTCATTCAATAATAATTATTTTCTTTTACCTATCATCATTATTATTATATTTTATTCCCATAGTTGCATATTCTTTCTGAACGTATCATATAATAGTAAAATATGATCAAAATTAAATAATGGTGAATAATAAACGCGCTCTTTGTTCATTTGAAAATTTTATATCAAAAATTTGGGATAACGACTAAACTCTCATTTATTTTAAATTCTTACTTTACTATTGGCATTAAAATGTGAAACTAAGAAATACTTAATATTAAGTTATGAACCCTTTTCCATTTAATAATTCTCCGTTTATTGAAAGCTATTTGATATAAAAATAATTTTTTTCCTTAGAAAAAAAAAAGGGAAAAAAATAAGCCCCCCCCCTTTGGAATTTCCCTTTAATCATTTTGTTTGTTACCACTATCAATTTTTGATACTTTTATGTTGTAATGATATACACATAGATCGGTATCAGCTTTTTTTTATTTCATTAGTGTCGTCAAATTGTTCTTTTTCAGCCTGACACAATTGACAAATTAAGGTGTATGCTAGAGCAGTGCTTCCCAAATTCTTTTGAACAACGGCCCTCTTTTGCTAATTAAAAACTCTAGCGTCCCTTTAAACCTATACCTCCTTTAAAAATAAAATACTTCATTTTTAGTATGCATACACAAAAGTAAATTACAACGTTTATCGAAGAATATTATTGAAGCAAAAAACAAAGACTTTTAAGAGCTAAATTATTATGACGGGTGTAATGGGTGTTGTTGTTTAGTTTTCACAAGATTAACAATTCTAGGCCTCAAGGAAGAAAGGGAACACGACAAATCGCTTTGAATATCACGTCGATTTCGTTGTTTTGTTTTTAATATAAGGCTGGAAAACCAACCTCACAAAGAAGGAATCAACAATCGGAGAGCCTTTTCTCCAAGATTTGGGTAAATAGAATGATATTTTACCTAAAATTCTTGAAGAGTCCAATGAATCAATATTGAACGCGTTTCGTGTCAGTTTCCAAGTAACTGCATGCGTTGAAACATATGGTATATATTGGAGTATGCGTGACTGAGATAAACAATGTTTTTAAAATAAAACGATGTCATTTATATTTTCTACTTTACACATTGTATTTATCTAACAAAATGATCCCCCCCCCCGTTTAGGAATAACGGTACTAGAGCTATAAAGAGTTAAAAAACTTTGTATTTTATGCATAGCGCTTTATACATATAATAGCATTTTACTGAAAGCTGCCTTTTTGCTCACAATTTGATGTAAAAAATTAATGGAATTAGGGATAGTTCACAAATAACATCAACGACCTTCTTCTGACGTTTAGTTGTGGTGAAGGTTTTCCTAGAAGGAACCACGCGACAAAAGCTAATGTTTTTACATTTCAATTTAATATCCAATTTTACACATTCAGGTTATTTATTTTTTAATAAAGACTTTTATTATGATGTCTAAAAGCTATAAATACAAAATAATTAAAAAATATATATACTTAAAATATTTTCTTAGCATCGGTATCTGCATTTCAAAATATATAGGGATAGGCATCGTTGGAACAATTAGGATCGGTACATTACTTATCTGTTGCTACTGGACTCTTACTTCTCTCCTCATCTCTCATTCATAGGCCAGTGGTTCCCAAACTTTTTCTGATCGTTACCCACTTTTCATACATGATCCTTGTCAACAATCATTGCCGGTGAATACCGTGACTGTCTAGTAGTATCTAACAATTATAATCATAAGATTAATTAAAAAGGGCATTTTGCTAAAAGGTGTTTCAAGAATAAGCAAAAAAAAAGAAGGAAAAAATCCACTGGATGGAAAAAGTTTATTAATCCTACGCTATGTGATTTAATCTTTGAATCTTACAAATTTGAAAAACATTATCCGTTAAAAACATTATCTTAGGCGTTATTAAGCATTGACTAAGTATTATATAAACCGTTAAAAAAAGCGTTAATAAGCATTATATTAACTTTTTTTTCAACACTTTTCTTTGTTGGATTTTCATCATTTTATTTAGAAGCTTCAAACTGTAAAGATGGATTTAAGTTTTGTACAAAGTGAAAAAGGAAGGAAGAAATTGTGTTTGGATGGATACTTATATATTATGGATAAATCAGTGAGCAATAAATATATTGGAAATGTCTAAAAAAGGAAATGCTCTGCTCCTGTTATTACTGTAGGTAAATGATTGCATTATGAAACAAAGTGAAAGTCACAATCATGCAAGAGATGCTAGTGGAATTGAAGCTACTAAAGTAATGGAGAAGGTAAAAGAAGATGCGGCGAATAGTATAGATACACCCCAATATATTGTCTCATGTGCCTCGGAAGATGTAGGTTGTGCTTCAGCTGTAAAGCTTCCTACCGTAGAACATATGAAAAGAACTATTCGAAACACACGTGCAAGTAAGAATCTTGGACATGCTTTGCCTAACAGTTCTCTCGATCTGGATATCCCTAAAGAGTTTACAACAACCAACAAAGAAGATTTATTTCTTATCTATGACTCAGGTCCAACAAATGGTCGGATTTTAATTTTTGCAACTGAATCTTGACATCCTAGTTCATTAGGAGCACTGCTATGCTGACGGAACTTTTAAAATTGTGCCTTAGATTTTTTGTCAACTCTATACAATACATGGTGTGAAATTGGGTAAAATTATGCCTCTTGTATATGCATTGTTACCTAACAAAATTGAAGAAACCTATAAAAAGTTCCTGGTGGCTTTAAAAGAAAAATTCCTATATTCCAGCCTTTGACCATCATGATCGACTTTGAACTGGCCGTGGTAAAGGCAATTGAGAAAGAATTTCCAAGATCAAAAGTCGTGGGTGCTTTTTTCATTTTTGTCAGAGCTTTTACAGAAAAATACAAGGAAGTGGATTAAGGACTATGTACGACACTAATCCTGAATTTGCTCTTAAAGCTCGATTATTATCTGTTTGGGCCTTTATACCAGTACTTAACAGAAAATGAAATTTTTCCAGCTGAACTTCAAGAAGTGATTGATTAATTTGAAGATACATGGATTGGCCGACCATAACGCAAGCGTAGACGTGCTCCTATTTTCAAACACGAAATGTGGAAATGTTTCGTCTACTTCAAGGAGGGAATGCCGAAAACAAATAATGCTATTGAGAGATGGCATAACAGTTTTCAACATCAACTAAGTGCTTGTCATCCCTCGATTTGGAAGTTTATGGATGCCCTAAAGCGAGAACAAAACTTACAAGAGATGGCAATTGAACAATATGTGGGAGGTGTAAACGAAGTTGGAAGCAGGAAAAAATATCGTGATTGTACACAAAGATTACAAAATATTGTATCTTGTTATGATGACACGAAAAGTGTTGAAGAATATTGAAGTGTTGCTCACAATATTTCATATTAATAAACTATCGAATAAATTTTCGCTTCAATTTTAATTGCAAAGCCAAATAAATTTATGAATTGTAACTTTTTTTAGATTTTTTTTGTTTTGCTTTTAATTGTAAAGACAAATAAATATATGAATTGTAAACTTCTTTCAATTTGTTTCGAGCAATTGATAGTTCGAGTAATAATTTTTCGAGCAATTTACCTGGAACCTAATAAAATAAGGAAAATTTCCTACCATCTTAACGTTTCGTCACTTCTCTTTTATATCCACATGGCAAAATTAAAAAAAAATAAATTTATTATTTTTTTTAAAAGCCAATTTTTTATTTTTAATCAAAATTAAAAATAAAGATTATTTTTGATGGAATGTCTACCAACATGTTTTCAATTGTACAAAAACTTGGTACATTTGATTTTTGTCTTTTTCTTGCATAAAAAACGAAGGGAAAAAAGTCCCCAATGAGCAAAAGCTAAATTGATAGCATTTATTATTAGAGGCCAATACCATTTTTATTAGTAATTTGTGGCTTGTAAGGTCCACACCTCTCATTCCTTTATTGTAAGACTTGGCGAAATATGGTTGAGGAATTTTGATTTTACGAACTCCTTTTTCCCCAGAGGAAAAGTGCTTTCCGAATTACTACAAAGCTTAACTATGGCATTATTTTCCTAGCTTTATATTTCTCTACCTTCACTACTGAAATGTTCGTAAAAATCTTTTAGTTAACAATTTTTTACTTGAAAAGAGGCATTTGCATGATATCTTTTCTTTTATAGTACATGATGCTCGCATTTTTTATTTTCGTGCCACTTAGTAAATAGACCTTTCTCTATCTCATCATGACTGTATTTTTTATCAATATATACACAGGTTATGAATACTAATGTGGTTAAATGGTTATATATTTAAGCCCAATCGATTAAATAATTTTTTTCTTAGCATACATATTTCTGAGTCAAGATCGGAAAATAACATTGCTAATAAAATATATACCTTTATTTAACACTTAAGGCTTGGTTTTTGAAAACTAGTTGCCTGTTTATCATTTTCAATTAGTTTTTATATAACATAAACAAGTGATTTTTATTTTATGGGTCACTGGTGTACGGTTGGGGCTGACGGGGTAATAAGCTTTGCGACGGAATGCTGCTTTTTGTGGCTACCCTCATAAATTTTTAAGGAGTGAGACAAGCGCGGGTAAAAATGTCCTTTTGCAGGCAGGGCCGTATCAAGGGATCGTGGCGCCCCAGGGCAAAGTTGGTGAATGAAGCCTCTCACCCCTTGCTCTTTCTTTTCTCACTCATCCCCACCCCATTCTGGCTTAAAAAGTGATTAAGAAAAAAATGCTCACATTTTTATTAAGCCACATAATTCAGATATATACTGACTGAGTCGAAGACAGTCTCCATTAGATGTTCATTTTTCGTGTTTTAGCAGCAGCATCGACCCGATTTCAACACAATCGAAAACTTCTTTCTCAATGCTCATAAGAGCGAGACTTGGGGGCGGGCCTGCCCCATAGTGCTCCTTAGGTAGGACTTAATAAGTTTTAGCTTGCTGAATGACCTTTAACAGGATGTAATATAAGTTCCAATTGTCAGCATGATCCTCAGAGCCACTTGTAGATTCGGACAGAGTCCTGAGTGCGAGTGCAGGTATGTTACTAAGGTTGATGATTGGGCAATGAAATGGCGCCCCGAAGCAATTGCTCCACTGCCCTCCCTCTTGATACGGCTGTTTGCAGGACTCTAGTACGTGTATGAATTTTTAAAGGAAGTTGAATAAAAAACATGAATCAATTTTATTTGATTTTTGTAAAGAAAAGACGTAAATCAAGCGTGTAAACATTGAATATCCTATAAAACTTGGTAGGTACTCACTTTTATAAAGTATATAAAAGATTTGAGTATTCGTTTTAGTCAATTTTATGGCACTTAGAAACTTTCTTCATACTAGCTATAATCTGAAGTGTAATGATAAAATTAGCAAAAAAAGAAATAAGATACTGAGAGAGAAGAAGATGATCTCCAACTTCATATAAAGAAGTAAAGATTCTTGCAGCATTTCCAAGAGTGTTCAGAGCAAATGTGAGAAGGGAAAGGTTACCTGTTCTTCCAAACCTATAATTCCTATTAATTTGAATCAATCTGCTTAGGAGAATAAGGCAAAGACTAGATGCTTGAAGATATGAAAATATAAACGGTGGAAAGAAGTTGAAGAGAGAAGTGTATACAAACAAAGCATAAATGCAAAGGACAAAGGCACCAGCCAAAGCTTTGCGCATGAATATGAACACGAGACAAGTGATTAAAAGACTCTGTAAGCATATGAAAAAGGATTCGCCCCAAGCTATAAAGGGAAACTTCATTATATACGAGTAGAGTGAAGCAAAAGTTAGTGCTAACAATTCAAAAAAACAGGAATACAAACTTATACCATCGGCACTTTGAGCGTAACATATGGAGAAAATTTGCGGTAGTTTCACACATATAGAGCCAATGATGATTCCTATGCTAAGAATTTTAGAAATAATAAATTTGAAACAAAAATGATCTGTAAAGTCATAATTTATAAAATATGTGGAATAACATGAATCACCGATTACACTTTGTAGGAATGATGTTAAGAAGGGTTTCGAATTCATTATTCTTTAGGAAAAACGTTAACACGAATACACGATAAGAAAATCGTATTTGACTCAGAGCTCAGATTTTGAAAACCAATAGGACCAAAACTACATTCAGCACAGGATAAATATCTTCTTGAATTTTTTTCAGGCTTACTGAAGCATATGTTTTCAAAGGTGTATATGTCTTTCACTCCCCAAAATTTGTCTTCTTCTTCGTCAGGAAACTTATTCAAATTTTTATCAAAAGTGACGCTTGGCAAAGTTACCTAAGATATAAATAAAATTTTCGTATAATAAAATAGGATTCATCAGATGCTAGGAATGGAGACCTATTTGGCAAAGATATACCTAATAGTTTAGAGCAGTGGTTCCCAAACTCTTTTGTTTATTAAAAACTCTTGCTTTTTAATAAGACCTATCTTTGTGAAATACCCCCTCCCCCCTAAAAATAAAAATAAGTGAAATGTAACAATTAATATTATGCTCTTCATTTTTAGTATGCATACACAAAATTAAATGACAAGTGACAACGTTTATGAAAAAATATTATTTAAGAAAAAAACAAAGGCTTGAGCTAAATTATTATGACAAGGGTGAGATGGGTGTTGTTGTTTAGTTTTCACAAGATTAACAATTCTAGGCCTCAAGGAAGAAAGTGAACAACGCAAATCGCTTTGAACATAACGTCGATTTCGTTGTTTTATTTTTAATACAAGACTGGAAACCCTACCTCATAAAGATAGGTCGACAAAAAAAGGAATCAATAATCACAGAGCCCTTTTCCAAGTTTTGGGTAAATACAATGATATTTTACCCAAAATTCTTCAAGTTTCTTCAAGTGTTCAATGAATTAACATCAATATTGACAGCGTTTCGCGTCAGATACGAAATAACAGTATGCATTGAAACATGTGGAATATATTGTAAAAATTCTTCATAAAGGGAATCCAAATATTACAAGATTTCTTCCTTCATATTTCAACTATACTGTCCTAAATTATTAACTTCGATGAGAAAACGAATTAACGTTTTCACAAAAGCGCTGATCATATCGTAGCGTGCAATACGGCTTGCATTTCTGCCTTGAAGTTTTAAATTAAGACTTTTTGCAGAATTTCATCTTTGAATTCATACAAACGTTTTAGCATATTTCCATTATTACAAATTTGTAGGTTTCCAAATTAAGTCTTATGATTTAAGTTATCAGCCTGTTTATTCTTCAGTGATAGCCAACTTCCATCCTACACGTCTCAAGTTGGAGATGAGAGAACTTTTACACTGAAATAAATTAGAACTGTTTCGAATAAAAATAGTTCGTCGATTAGTGAAAAGGATTGACCACCCTGACTATCTATGCAGCCAAAAAACCATGAGAGTGTTAAATACATATTGATTTTTCTCATCTTTATGTTGATGTATACGATTGTGTATATAGGCCATTGGAGTGTGCGCGTTATAAGCGATTGATCTTTGCGACTGAGTTAAATAATGTTTTTAAAATAAAAGGATGTAATTTATATTTTCTACATTACAAAAAAATTATCTTATGTTTAGATAAATATTTTAGATATTGCCTCACAGGAGCCCCCCCCCCAAGTTTGGGAATCACTGCTTTAGGGAGAGGATGTTCAATAGGATTGCGAAACGTTATTAGTGTAGGGGGCTAAAAATTGTAATATCACAAAACTTATAGATATGATTCAGATGAAAGTGCTCGAGTCCAAAATATTTTAATTATATTTCATATTAAATACACTATGTTACTCTTCCATTAAGTCTATTTCACTAGTATACAAATTGGTACATCCTATAATTTGAACATGATTAAAGGAAGAATAATTTTATTTTACGTGGTTGTGAAGTTGGAAAAATATTTCGTGACTCCAAATCCATCTACTGATTATTATTTTTCGATCCACAACTAACGTTAATAAAATAGGATTTACTATTTTAAAAGTGATATTTCCCTAATAAGATTAATCTATCACAGGATAAAATATATAACAGGTAAATGCATTTAACAGGTTCAGATTATTTGAAAGGCTAGGGAGAAATTTGCCTTTTTGACACTTATTCAAAAAGTGAAAATATAAGTATAAAAAATAAGAAAAAAAATGAAGACTAAATGACAAACACAAATGTTTTTAAAGATCGAACTATTGATAGGGTATAGGAAACGCACAAATAAATTGTAAGCTAAAATCTGTTATTGAAAGGCAATCACTTCCCTATTCAAACTTTTTTCAACATTCCCATCCAAACAAACTGTAAAAGAGTAGACCCATAACAAAATAATAATAGAAGATATACTCATACAAATAACAATATCCAACATTGAAACAAAATTTTAATTTACACCCATACCTCTTTTGCAAATTAATATGATCCTTAAGGTGGTTTGTAAACCAAGGTTTGCAAAGATATCTAGTTTTGTGAGAAACGTAGTAAAGTATTAGTAAGTCCTAGTAGTAGAACGTAGTAAAGTTATTTTTCATATTAAATAAGTCCATCCTCAAATTATAGTATTAAATAAATCATAGTAACATCCTCAAAAAATTTTTTAAATCAAGAAATTTTTTTCCAATAGCTATTTGGGAATGCATATTTTGACTAGCTTATTCAGTTTAAAAGCAAAAAAACTCTATTTGTGAGCAGAGATATTTTTTATAATGTTCGATTGTTAAATTTTGTAAGTAACACTGTACACAATTAATTAAATCATTTTTTTAAGAAAATTTGTTGATTATTGATTATTAATAATAAAATAATAATTTATTATAAAAAAAATATATCGAAACAAAATGTTTCAGTTATTAAAAATGTACTTGATCTATTTATGACAGCTGTCAGAATTTAATTTTAGAGTAAAATAGTAAAAAAACGCAATGATTTTCTTGTTCTCGTCTACTATGATTTTTATGATTTATGTTAGTTTAAAGTTTTTTTTATGATTTTGTGTTCTTACACTTAAATAATGTTATGAAAAGTGATTAAACTACCATTTTTTGCATACTATGATTCTTTATAAAATGTAAAAAATACAAGCGTTACCAAATCACCCTATAAGGGTTAGCTACTTTAACATTGGCTTTTGCTGCTTATAAGTACTTGAAAATCTCAAATAAACTTTCACATTTTTATGCCTCCAATTATTTTGAAATTATTTTGAGAACAGACAGTTTCGTGAAAATTGCTTCATTAGTTTATTTTGTCTCCTTTCTCTCTTGTCATGCAGCAAAAATTTAAATTTTGAGTACAAGGTAAGGTAAGGGCACAGTGGGTGTGTTTTCATTGACAATGCAGTGTTGTACCGCTTATGTCAAACTATGAACAAATTGGTATCTATGAGGAATCGAATCCAGAAACTTCCGTGCTGACTCCATCATCTCAACCAACCTGCGATGCCACCCATAAAGTATACTATAGGGGATCCGTCAAATTAGTTTTCAAAAAACTATGCTGTAAAATTTTTTAGTTTTTGTTGAAGCTCTATAACTTTTTCTTTTTTTCCTTAAAAGTTATTATAAAAGGCAAATCATTGTAAAATGTTAAGTTATTTTACTTTTTGTAGATTTTTGTAGCTTGCACCAATTTAGCTTTTAAACTATTTTTGAATGATGCTGAGAAAAATGAAGTAATGCAATCCTAATTTATTGTTTACACAATTTTATCTTTATTTTATACCCTTTTTTGAGAGTCTAACTAACTTACACTTATTTTTATACAATAAAAAGAATGAAAAAATTCTAATACCAAGTTTTCTAACTTTAGTTTTGTTTTACATTTTTGATAGAAATTATCTCAGAAAAGTTATGTAATTTGGATGTGTTTTTTTAATTTATTTTAAAACATTTTTTAGGAAGAAGAAATGGAGAAACTGAAAATTTATGAATGAATTTTTTCATTCAATAAAATTTCCAATTTTTTTATTGTTAACTAATAACTTTACCCCTTCTACACATAATTTGGAGATGGTACGCATCTATTTGAAGTGAGAAAGAAGGAGCTATATATAAGTCCTCATTCATTGTTGACGTTAAGCTAAATAGGGCGGGGGTTAAAGTTTACAAAGAATGCAATAGAATAGACAAGAGAGGAGTAGGATTTCAGAAAAATTTGTTGTCTTTTTTGGAAGACGCTTGAAAGTCAGCCAAAAATTTCAAGGATGTGCGCCACTGAAACAATCACATTTTTTTCATATAAACATCGCAGGGTGTCTAGTAGACTCTTTTCCTTCAGACTACATTCACTCATATAAAACTCTCCAACCATCGGTTATTTGTTTTCAGTTGTTTCCTCTATCAATCAAATATCCTTTCATCAATTCCTGTAATGTGCGTGATAGACTACTTTATTTTCAAATGAAGAGCCTATTCGCCCGAACAATTTTGGATTTTTTTAAAGTTCTTATAAATTTAGGTATGCGCTGAATACACTCTATTTTAAAGGATTTCTTGAATATTTGGTCTCCCGTAGTATTTCCAAACCAGTAATTTTGAAAATTGCAAAAAAAATCCGCCCCTAATAATTTTAAGGATGTTTTTTGCATTAGCCCCTGTTCTGTATATCTGATTTTTATGCGACCTTTTCAAAACTAAAATTTACTTTATAAATTATTTAAAAATAAAAGTTAAAAGTAAACAATTTGAGTAGTGGTCTGAATAAATGTAGCCTAACCCTATTTGTGAATTACGATTCAGGAGACAATCTCCATTCCATTTTCAGATCACTAGTTAAAGTAACTCAAGTTTACAACTAAAAAAGCGGCTATACTTTATGTTTCTTTGTTTGCAACAATGTTCAGAATAATGAATTTAGATTATAAAATCTGGAGACCCCTAGTAAGAACAAACATGAAGTCATAAGAATTATATGTGCGGGCTTATTTATAAAATATCGGCTGTCTCTTGCGAAAAAAAACCATACAAATGTTGTTATAAAATATATTTGCCCCGCTGAAAAATGTATGAGCTCTTGTTCAAATTACTGGCTACATTACTGCCCATGATCAAATATAGCTCAAATTTGCATTATTATATCAATGAAGTGAAAATTAATGGGAAAATATATTTTAAATATTCATTCTAAAACTTATCTTTAACAAGAAAAGTAATATGGAAAATCTAGTCCGAAGACAAACAGGTCTTTTAATACAATAAAAAAGATATAGATTTGAGCATTCGTCGCCCCCTCCGATAGATGTGTATTTTTTTAAATTTGAATATTCCTAGACACAATTTTCAGGCAAAGACTGTAACAGATAACATACCGTACTCAACAAATGTAAATTGCAAACTAATGAACTTCTATTTTTGTGTAACTCCTAGGCTATATTTTATACCTTATATTATTGTTATGTACATGTGTTATCACTAGTGCTGTTATTTTTCTCATAAGATGAGCATCACCGAACAAGCATACATCATTACTTGCATTTCTATAATATAGAATATTCTGTACTTCTCATATTTTAAGCAGCCTGCTTACTATTTATTGACTTAGGTCTTTTTTACGAGCTTCATTTTATGCGTTTTTACTACCTAAGGGAGGAGGGGCAAAAAGAGGTAATTATCTAAAAATTTACTGAAATTGAATGTCCTATCGCTGGCACAATGAAATTGTTGATTCATCGAACTGTGGTATGATGAAAATATCAAGGTCATAATCAAAACTCAATATTATCTGAAGAATTTGTTCTAGCCCAAAGCGTTATTCAGATGATTTGAGATAAAATTGAAGAATGAATCTAATAATGTTCCCAATTCTAATAGATGAGTGTAAAAATAATAGTGAACATGAAGAATTATTATCAAACTTGATAAAACTCTGAAGTTATAGTGGGATTAGAAGCTGAGAGTGCAAGTGTAATAATAGTGGTATTCATTGGACAAAAATGTTTTTATAATAAATTTTGAAAATTAAAGAAAAGTTCGCCCCTCCTTCTCTAAATTTTAAATTAACAGTGTTCTTAATATAATATTAAAGACCAACAATTTACGTTAAAATTTGAGTATGAGGCTTTGTTATGTCTTAGTATTAAAGATTGACATTTAGGACAGGATATTTCAGAATTCGTTAAAGTAGACATTTAAAAAAAATAGACATAATTAAAATTAAAGTTTATTTCAAAAAAAGTTAACTCCTATATTATTATCTTTCTCATAATATAATTAACTGATTTCAAAAAATAATTCCGTTATCTAACAATCTTAAATTTATAATTTTGTATTGTACTATAAAATTTGGCTTTTTGAAGAAATGAGAGAGTTTTGACACAGCTTTTTTTGACAAAATTTAATTTTTTGACTTTTCAATAAAAATTTCTAAATATTTTATGCAGAAAAATCTATTATGTTAAAGCCAGTTTCTCAAAAGGATTAAATGAAAAAAAATATTATTCAAATATATCTGTACTTGCAAAAATGTATAATAAAGAAAAAGTTAATTTATATATCATAAAGGAGAAAAAATATATATTATTGCAATACGGGGTCTAAAACATATATGATTTTTTTGAGCACTGTAGTGTATTATTATATTATTATATAATTATTATTGATAAAAATAATATATAAAATATTAAGAAGAGATGTAATGTTTAAAAGTAGTATTAGCTGCAGCGGGACAATTAAAATTTTTTTAATTTTTCATTAAAATGTAATCCCCTATCTTTAATACAATACATAATATATATAAATTAAGAATAATATGTATAAGGATGTTAGGACCGAAAATCGAACCTATATTTATTTGATCAAAACCCTTCCACTACTACACCATCTTCCCAAAAACATAGTGAAACATTTTTAATACCTAAATATTTACATCAATAATTTTGAAACTGTTTAATTGATCAATTTTAACCAAAAAAAGTGTTATCCTGAAATATTCAAGCATTATCTTTCTTTTGCATGCTATTAAATTTAATTTCTCTTAATAAAAAACAAAATATGGTCTTTTTAAGTCCAATCTCTCCAGCTAAAAATCAAATTGTTTAGCTTAAAAGTTATTCAAGAAATGCATTTTAAACTTTTATATCCAGACTTAACTCGGCTGAAGTTACTAATAGTTTAGCAGAAGAATATGATATGCGGTGATATACTATTGCCGGCTAAAAATTTCTATAAACAGAAAATAAAATTTAAAAAACATGTATAATAAATTAAACTTACCTAAATAAAATAAGCCAGTTCTAGATAATAACCTATTACTACAAACATGATTGTTCACAAAATTAACATCCATTTCACGTATGCAAACAAATAGCCTGTTGGTTCAGATAAACGAGGGTGCATTGCTGTATATCTCTCCTATAGTTCATATTTACTATCTTTAGTCTATAATTCATCGTTTTAAAAAAAAATTTTTTTTGATAATTTATTTAAACACCTTTTATGGTACTTTTAAAAGGGATCGTAATTTGTTTTCTTTTTAAAACTTTATTTTTTTTAAATTATTTAATCCTAAAATCAAATTTGGCGGGCTATTTGTATTGTTTTTTTCATAAGAGACTGAGCCGATATTTTAAAAATAAGCCCGTACATATAATTCTTATGACTTCATGTTTGTTCTTACTAAGCGTCTCCAGATTTTATAATCTAGATTCATTATTCTGAAAATTGTTGCAAACAAAGAAACAGAAAGTATAGCGGCTTTTTTAGTTGTAAATTTGAGTTATTTTAACTAGTGATCTAAAAATGGAATAGAGATTGTCTCCTGAATCGTAATTCACAAATAGGGTCAGGCTGCATTTTATTCAGACCACTACTCAAATTGTTTATCTCTAACTTTTATTTTTATATAATTTATAAAGTAAATTTTAGTTTTGAAAATTGAATAGTTAAAATTTTTACTATTCAAAATTTTGTATTCCTAAAATAATTTTAGAAGCATGTTCACAAACGACAAAATTTTTATGACTTTTGAAATGTAAAATGTCAAAATCAAATTTACCCTTCATATAACTGCAAATAGAAAAAGTTTTAGCGTCAATGGTTTTCTATTTTAATGAAACTAGTATGTGTCTTCAATAAATTTTCAATTAACCATAGTTTAATCGTAAGCGAAGCTTCTGTCTCTCACCACTTACTGTAAAACGACACTGTATTTTGATGCAACGCACCCTTCAATTAATTCAAAATTTTAGAAAAATAAAATATGCTTGAGAATACAATTTAATTTTAAATTTAGGCATGTAGAAATCTAAGTCGAAAAAAATATATTTACTTTTCTCTTGTCCTGTGCCATGCTGTAGATAGTAAGCAATAAATGATTAAAATTTACCAACAAATTAATTGTATATCATGAAACTCAATTATAAGCACGACACTGAAAGATAAATAAAAATAGAAAAGTAATGAAAACAAGTATAGAAATTACGATTCGTAAAAATAGGAACTGGCAGGCGGCAGTAAAAACATTATTTCTAATTTCTAGTCTGTTTTATAGCAAATTGGAGGTGCTGAAAAAGGATGTGTTGTAGAACTAAAAAAAAATTTATTTATACGCAAATATATACTTACATAAATTAATTTTTTAAAGATGTCATAATATTTTTAGCGAATAATTTTAAAACCTTTAACACTGTAGCCATTTTCGAACAATAACAGTTCGCATAAAAATGCATTTTCAGAAATTATTTAAAAAAGATATGGACACTTTTGATGGAAAACATATTTTAACAAATTAAATACCATAATTTTAGTTGTTGTTGTTAGCTTCTTGATTACACTATCTCATTATCAATGTAATCAATCAGTTGACTATAGAGTTGAGGGAGTATTACTACTACGAGTAAATGCTCTCATGGAAAAGTATAGAATTTTGTTACACTTTCGTAGCAGCAACGATGAGTGAGTGTATTTTCAGCCAACCTACATAAAAGTCAGAGCAGTTATATTGTCTTATAGTAAAACTAAACAATGTTTTAAATTTTTGAATGAAAAATATTTTTTGATTTCTACAACACATTATTTTTCAGCACCTCCGATTTGGTATAAAACCGATAAATATTAAATTTACTTTTGAAAAAAAAAATATTTCCTATATTTTAAAAGATAGCTCCAAAAATCATCAAGCCTATACGGTGGAAAATTTTAATTAAAATGAATTATATTTTAGCACATTTGGCATCTTCTTATGATTGCATAACTCAATAAAACATACCAACAGGAATGTCTCTTTTCGCGGTGTTTCAAGATTTCCTATCTCTCAGTCTTTTACCTTTATGCTTAATCCTACTATACAAAATCGTTAAAATGATAAAACAAGATTTCTTTACTAAAACCAATACTTCTTCAAGTAAGCGTGGTGAAGCAGTACCTAAACAAGATATGACATTGAGTCAACTTAGGACATACACAGGAAAAGATGATACACCGATTTGCATCGCTATCAACAATAACATATACGATGTTACTAAAGCAAAAACATATTATGGAGCAGGTCAGTTTAATTTAAATGTATACTTTTTTTTAATATATAATTTGGCTTAACGCTAGAATGACCAAATCGGTCAATTGACCCATATCAACCTTTAAAACTTTTGTGTGGTTGTAGTTCCTTCTTTTATTTTCTTGAAACGTATTTGTAAAAAGTAATTAAAATTCACTCCAAATTATTCTTACACCCAGTATATCAAACTTACATGCCTAAACTACCAGGATCGGTTAATTGACCATGATTTTATATATTATTAACGGTATCTTTCCAAAATCCCCGAAAACTAAATTTCTAGCTACCAAAATCCCCGAAAACCAAGGTAGCAGTGACATAAGTTTTATTAGATTTTGATAGCGCAGGTTTTAGTTTCCGGGAATTTTGGCAAAAGGGATTTTTCTAGGTGGAATTAAATTAGGCCTGAAAAGCAATAAAAGAAAAAAATAGTACTCAAATCAAATGCAAACTCATTTATTCTTTTTAAATGCGACTTATTGGCAAACGACCCAATATGGGTGCAATATTTTGCGCAAAACGATTCACTCAGTGTCCCCTTCTCGATCCCCATGGAATTTCTTCGCGGACTCCAGTTTGAAAACCACTGAGCTAGAAGGGTGATGCAATAAGAATTACAAACAAGGTAATTTGACTTGATAAAATCAGTGCAGTTGTGATGGGATTGAGAGCTTACAGTGCAGGTGGTGTGTTCATTGCACAAAATTTTTTAAAAATGATATAATAAAAAAAAGATCGCCCTCAAAAATTTTGAAGATGTGCGCCTCTGCTGAGGAATATAAAAAATACGAAAATTAGCTGCCAAATTGAAAACATGCTTTTAAAGGTTTTAGCTGGAAAAATTTTGGATTCTGGTGATCTCTTAACCTGCCGTAAATGGAAATCGGGACACAAATCGCCTGCCGTGTTTAATGCCGAACCTTTTGTGGTTTGGCCTTCAGAGGATGGCAAAAGGTGTTTATCGGAAAAGAGTAAATGTTTCTTTGCCTTGTATAAATAACCGATCAAATCAAGCCTCATTCAAAGCATACAAATTTTATGTCTGAGTGCAAGATTACTCATATTTGTTTATACGTTATATATAGTGGTTTGAATAAACAATATATCTGACAATTTTATGAAGGAAATTTGTCCCAATCTGGGGAATATTTATAGCGCAGTTATCTTAATGTAGCATTTGTCAGTCAGTTCACCTAGAACCGCAGTACATTAAATGGATTTCAATGATGGAGAAATATATTTCAAATACGCGATATTATTTATTTGTAGGAATAATAATATCATGGATAATAAAGAAATTAAAATAAATGGGGAAATAGTTAAAAATTTATTAATTATATATCTTTATTAATATATAATCTCTGCAAAGTGTGTCTTGGAAACGCTGTAGATACCTTAATTTCTTTTAATGCAATACTTTATTTACATCTTTTAGTATTTTTGAATGATACTTTTCATGTTTTTGCCTCCAACAATTTTTAATACTTGTATTAAATGAAAATAACATTCAAAAGTTTTTATGATAAAAGAAACCAAAAGTTATATCAATTATTTTGACTTCGGCACATCACCACTTTTTTTTCTTTTCTTAATAAAATGTTTCTATTTATGATTCTCCTAGATGGACCTTACGCGTTGCTTGCTGGCCAAGATGCATCTAGGGCATTAGCTAAACTCTCTTTGCATCGTTCTTCGATTAAGGAATTGTATGACGACCTGAGTGATTTGAATTCTGAAGAATGGGAAAATTTGGAAGACTGGGAAAGACAATTTAAAAGTTTGCTGTTGTGTTTATCATTTTAATCATGTTAGCATCCTTTTGTTTTAGTGAAATATCCACGAGTTGGGAAATTGACAACTTCGAACGCCGATCCTGAATGATTTTTAAAATTTATATTCAATCGCTCTTCCTACTTTGATGTTTTTAACAACCTAAACATATTTACCTCAAACTTTTACTATGGATTCGATTTATTCATTTTATTTTCTTGCTGCTGTCTGTTCAAAATGATTTATATATATGACTAAATAAAACTTGGTGAACCCTATTAAAAATAATTTTTATTGTGCTTGTCTAAAAAAAATATTAGCTAAAAATCATTCCAACTCACTTTGGTTGGAA
Source organism: Nectonema munidae (assembly GCA_030549495.1). Taxonomy (NCBI): domain Eukaryota; kingdom Metazoa; phylum Nematomorpha; class Nectonematoida; family Nectonematidae; genus Nectonema; species Nectonema munidae. Next base: position 40,689 of record JAUIRK010000729.1, read on the forward strand.
GCGGAAAATTCTAAAAAAACTATATAGAATTCAGTCTAAATTTGGTTATTTACCATACTTTCTAATTCAATTCTAGTATTTGTGGATGCATGCAACTTTGGGGTCGCAAAATTTGGTAAAATATTAATTTTGAGTTTCACTATACTGAAACATAGTATAAAGTATAAATTATATGTTCATTCTTTTTATTTAGTGGTTACTCGTATTAAATTTGTTATAAAATAAAGCGTGTTTTTAAAGTTTGGTTGAACTAGAAAGACTAAACTTACCCAACATAAATACATATTTTAGATGTCTGCATGAGATCAAAAATTTGACTTATCCATTGCTGACAATTTTCCCACGCTTCGTTGAATAGCGTCCGATCGTATATTTTTATTTTCAGATATAATTTACATGAAAAGGTATCGTTTAATTGTTTAAATATCGTTTATTCTTTTATTTGTGATACTGACCAAATATCTTCAATAAGGGTACCTTGGTGTACAACTATTAATACTTCCTTCTGGTCGCAGTTTATTTCATTCTTTAAAAAATCTTTTATATTTTTCTCATCTCCTAAAATAAAAAAAGATAAAAATTGCAAAGATAGAACAAATAAAGCATCAAAATATTTATAGTAGATGTGAATGTCAAAAAGTTAGTTAGCTAGATTTATCACATAGACAAACTGTATATAAAATCAAGTTTATCAAATAGCTATATCACAGTATCCATAGCGCGCATTATTATGAATTCAAAGCACGTCGCAAATGCAAAAAACACTATATAAAATCAAGGTAAATGTTTTAAACTTCATGGAAATGTATCAGGTAGCTATATCACAGCATGCGAATTATCTACAAAGCATAAATTCAAAGAATGTCGGGAATGAAAAATTTTAACTCAGCGCTGATAACGATGAAGATATTTTATATGATTCCGAAATTGCTTCTGATGAAGAAAGTAAAAATAAAAATTATGTATCTGAAAGAAAAAATTTTTACTTTGTCAAAAAACACCTGAAGAAAAATTAAAATCGAAAGATGTCATTTTCAAGCTACATAATTTTTCTGAAAAAACATTTATGAGTCTAGGGCAATCAAAAGTCAACTTTTGTTATAAATAAAAATACATTTTATGAAAGCATTTTTTTGTTTTTTAATAAAAAATGACTAATTTAAAGTTATTTTTTATGTCAATGAAAGTCGATTTTTAAAAAAAAAATCAATAAAAGTCAATTTTTAGGTAGGTTTTGTTTTTTGATTATTATTTTATTCAAAGTAACAAAAAATATAGTTTTATTAAAAAATTATACAATTATGCTTAAAAGCTCTAGAAGTAATTCTATGAAAATATCACTCATTATTACAAAATATCCAAGCGAGTTTTCACCATCACAAAGCAAAGACAAACTTTTTTGCAAGTTATGTTTGGTAGAAGTAAAACACGATAAAACTTTTTTTATTGAAAGTCACAGAAAAACATGCCAACAGCAGGATTAAAAAGTTTTCCACTGATACTACTTCCGATGACTTCCAAAAGAAATTGATTACAGCTTTCCTAGAAGCTAATATTCCATTGCACAGACTTTGCCATTCGAGCATTGTTTCACTTTTTCAAAATCTTGGAAGACAAGTTCCTTCTGTTACAACATGTAGAAACTTGGTTTCGAAATTAGCACATGAGAAACTTCAAAAAAACCATTACGAATTGTGTATTCTTAAATGTTATTGCTAGAACATTGGTAGAACCTCAAAAAACTTACTTGATCAAAACTGCACCGTTTGAAGCACATATAAATTCACAAACGTTGACTTATTTTATCGACGATACGTTGAAAGAGTTGCACATAGGTAGAAAACACTTTTTACTTTTGATAACAGATGCTGCTAGATACAATACTGCCGCAGCTAAGAATTTAAAAGTTATGTTTCCTAACTTTTTTCACGTTACATGCATTTCCCAATTATTGCACAACTGTGCTCTAAAAATTCAAACTTTTTATCCTGAAGTGGATGCATTGATTTCAAGTTTTAAAGCTCTCACGATGAACAAAACATGACGCTCTTTTTTCTCTGAAATTGGGTACCCACCAGTTCCTATAATTACAAGATGGGGTAGTTGGTTGGAAGCAACTCTTTACTATAGTAAAAATCTTCCTAAAATAAAAAAAATTATAGAAAATTTTGATGGTGAAAATGGTATTTTGATTGACAATGCAGGAAAAAGCTTAGAAAATCTTAACTTATGTAAAACTTTGTTATCAATTAAAAAAAACTACGCTCAAAATATAATTGAGCTAATAGATCAATCGTAAAAAAGGACTTTTAAATTATGTGACGCTAGCAAAGTTTTAAGTTTACTTCATTTTAACAATGATGAATGCAAATTGATCCTATATATCAAAAGTAGAATGGAACAAAATGAAATAACTGATATTATGGAAATGAAAAATTCAAGTATATCACCTGATACGTATTTACTTCTACAAAATTGTCCAGCTTCTAGTTGCGAAGTTGAAAGATCCTTCTCAAAACTCAGAAAGTTATTAGAAAAAGATCGAAATTTTAATGCAGACAATATTTTTAATTACATGATTTTTTTCTATAATTGTAAATAATTTTGTTTTTTTATTTTATGTTTAAAAGTTAATAAAATCATAAAAGTCAATATTTTCTTTTAATAAAGTCAATTTTTTGTTTGCCTGTTTATGACTTTAAACGGCCTGTGGAGTATTTCCATTATTATTTTACAGATGAAATGATTGAAATAATAACAAAAGAAATAAATAAATACGCTCAACAAAATAATTTTCTTCTAAAGCTTAATTCTGTTGAGATAAATAAATTTATAGGAGTTCTTATACTTATGGGATTAGTTGGAATGCCTAGAATGAAAATTTACCGGAACAAAAATTTTAGTATTTTAGAAATAGCAGAAACTTTTTCTAAAAACAGGTTTAAAGATATAAAGAGGTTTCTACACTTTATTAATAATAATGAAATAATAAAAAACAGGAATATGAAAATTATGATAGGTACGCAAAAGTCCGCACTTTATTGAATATTTTGCCAAAGACACAAAGTTTTGATGAGCAATATATTCCTTTCAAAGGTAAAAGTTCTTTGAAACAGTATGTGCCAAATAAACCAAAAAAGTGGGGCTTTAAAGTTTTTTCAAGAAATAGAGGTGATGGATTCACTTAAGATTTTTTTTATTCAGGCAAAAGTCCTAGTTTGAAAAATAGTTGTGGCTTTTCCTCTGGAATCTATGTTGTGATACCTTACCTGACAACTCGAATTTTTTAGTTTTTTATACAATTTTTTTGAGTTGCAAAACAATTTGAAAAAAAGATGCATCTATAGTTGTGGAACCATCAGGAAACACAGGCTTAAATGTGTGAAGCTATCTTTAGAAAAGGATATGAAGCAAAAAGGAAGAGGCGCTTACGAATCTTTTTATAATGAAAAATATGGTGTGCGAGTTATACATTGGTATGACAATAAAAGTCTCATACTTTCTTCAAATTACTTAAGTGTTTTTCGAGTTGATAATGTCAGAAGATGGTTGAAGAAAGAAAAAAAGTATAAACATTGTAAGCGTTTATAATGGGTGGAACATACCTCTTTATGTTTATGGCTTTGTATCGAATCAATCAAAAAATGGTATCGAAGAATTTTTTTAGGTTATTGACTACTGCAGTTACACAAGCTTGGACACACTATAAGAGACTGCAAAATTATAAAAATTGAAGAAAAGAAAATAATGGATTTGATGAGCTTTTCTACTTCTGTCAGCATTTCGTTGAAAGAAAGCGACATTATTTTTCAACCTAAAAATAAAAAAGGAAGGCCAAGTTTAGATGAAAACGAAATGGAAGATTTGGAAACATCTGCTTCTCCATCAAAACGTGTTTTTGTTTCTCAAAAATGTAGTGATGAAGCGAGATATGAAATGGTCAACCATTTTCCAGAAATGATTGTTTCAAAAAGAAAAAGAAGTAAACTGTGCTCTAAGCTTACTCAAACATTGTGTATTAGATGTAAAATTGCCCTTTGTTTAAGACCAAATAGGAATTATTTTTATATTATCATAAAAAATATTTTTACCCTAACTGTTTTAAAACAGTAAAGTATTTTTAGACTAAATTGGAATTTTTTTCTCTTTTGAATTTCATAGCCATGGAAGGGTTAAGATGTCTCATTAGTGAGCCTACTCACATAGCAGGCCCTACTTTATTGAATATTTTGCCAAAGAGACAAAGTTTTGATGAGCAATATATTCCTTTCAAAGGTAAAAGTTCTTTGAAACAGTATGTGCCAAATAAACCAAAAAAGTGGGGCTAATGTCTGGATAATATATTTTGTGATTTTGATTCTGAAAAAATCACTAATGTTAATTAAAGTTATGAAGTTTAGACTTAGCGATCATTTTCCCATCCCTTCAATATTTCTAGTGACAATAAAAAGCATTTTTAAAAACATTAAAAAGGTATTCGATTTCAATCGAGTTTGTAAAGACAGTTTTTGTAAAGATTTGGTGGAAAGCGTTAGGAATTTTTCTATTGCAACACATGCTCTTTGCATGAATTTTACAACAGTTTAATGTTGATATTGGGAAAGCCTAAACACTCTAGTGAAAAAGTTATAGTTGTAAAATCGTTGAAACCCCCTTGGATTAGAGTTTATACGTTCAAGAAATGATACTCATGAAAAACGAAGAATGCATGAAAACTTACGTAAAGAAACTACTATTATGTTAGAAAAGAATATTTCAAGTTACTGTGATTCTTTTATAAATAATTGCTCCAATTCTAAGAAACTATAACTACTTTCAAGTCCTCATGGGCAAATTTGGTCACCCTAACAGCAATTACTCTGCGATAGAAAAAGAAAGATTTACTGAAAAGTTTAACTTCTTTTTTCTTGAAAAGATTGAATCTATTGTTGATGGCATGAGTGCAATGAGAACACTTAATCACCGCAATGTTTTAGAAAAAGTGATCCATTGTTCATTTACCAAGTTTGAATTTACAGATTTGAATGAAGTTATGGATTTAGCCAAAGTTATGGTATTAAACAGGCCCTGCTGATGTACTGAATACAGAATTGTTCAAACACTGCTGGGATATCTTGCTTCCTCTCTTTGTTATGTATATTAATTCATCCCTTAAATTTTCTTTTTATGGAATGAAGTGCGGTTATATTACTCCTCTTCCCAAACAAGAAAGCTTTTCTTTTGAGAACATGAATGACGACAGACCTGTTTCTAATTTACCATTTTTATGTAAACTAATGGAACGCATAATCCTGAAACAGTTACAGACTTATTGTATTAAAAATTCATTACTTGATGATCAACAATTTGCGTACAAAAAGAATTGTAGTACTGAATCTCTTTTACAGAGTCTTATCGAAGCTATCACTGATTCCTGAAAACGTATCTCTTTTCTTCTGACTTCACTCCTAACTGAATTGATTCATTTTTTTTAACTTGTGTACATATAATTTTTTTATGCTTTTTTTTCTTGTTTTTAAAATCGATCTTATCTGTGTATGCATGTGTATTTTTCATCTAGGAATATCTGTTTGGCGAGACTGTACTGTCTAATAATTTAGCAGTAGTTTCGCTTTAAATAAATCATTCATTCATTTACTGTGAATTTCCGGTTTTGCTAGGCAAGTGATACGTCTTTTTATTGTACCTCACAGCCAACTTGATTAAGGATACGATGGGTTGTATCAAATGTTGATACTCTAAAGTTTGTGATGATTATGGAAGGAAAAAACAACGACAAAAGGTATAATTTAAGTGAAACGTATGAGTGATATAAAAGAATATCAATAGGCAATGAATTAAGTCTGACATAATTGTTCATAGCGAGGGATTAGACATATATTAAACTAGAAAACATTAGCACATAATCAAAAGCAAGTATTTTCATCGATTAGATTTCTCAAATCGAGAATAAGAAATTAATTTGATGAAGAAGCCATTTATTTAAAAAAAAACGTTTTAAAAACATTTTCAGGGACCTCGCTTCTCGTGGTTTATAAAGCGATCGGAGCTGACTCCTTAGTTCACATGGAGTTTTTGGGGTAAAACTCGATGATAGTGAAATTCGCTTTTTCCTAACTTAATACCTGTTCTCCACAAAGTTCACTTTAACGTGATTCCACTGTATATATTTTAACATATGTTTAAGTGCAATAAATAATCAAAATTTTAAAAGGTACCACACATTTAAACTAAAACAACGACCAGTAATAATTGGTAATCTTAAATCAAGATTTTGAAAGCATAGGAGGGATAATTTTAAGAGTTTGTCATAAATGAATAATCTGATGGTAAGTGAAATTTGTTTAGCAGCATCAGTTGCAATAAATATTGTATTCAAAATAGGTTGAATAGAAGCAAAAAGATTTAGCAAAATAATTGTTTTAATCAATTCTTATTCAAATAGAGGCAATTATTATATCAATACTAAAGGAAATTTATAATAATTACAAGTGACCTTATTTTGTTATATAAGCACTTTGGATGGTCAAGACGTTACACCGTTTAAAAATAGAAACGAACCATCCTCTTAAAGCAATAAACACGCGGCCAAATCAACCATAGCAATCAATCGTAACCATAGGGACGCCTTATTCGACTTCTATATTTTCGTTAATAAGTTTTCCAATCATCATAACCAGATCATAATACAGGCTAATGATCAAAAATCAATCATGTGTTTTATAAATAATAAGAGTGATATAAATTTTACTATTAGATTTTACATGATTTTATTATATTTTGGATGTTTAAAATATTAAAATTTGATAATTATGATTAATAAATATTTAAAAGTATTCATGCGTTGGCAGTATATTATTTTGTTTTGTCCTACCTGTGAAAACAAAATGTATTTTTACAGTATTTATATTTATAATTGAAATACTCCTATAAAGAAAGACCACCCCCTCCATTATTCATAACTCAGACCTGCATCATGCTACCCACACAACATTCGGACACCACATACCAACAGCCCACATCTGCCGATATCACTTTCGTCCCATTACACCTCACCACCAAAACATCATGCACACAATTACATCATTATTATCAGACCACTTTCCCATTCTTACCAATATTTACATAAAATAACTAAAAGAAACAAACACTTAGAACTTGTACCAAACCACAAAGCCAGCTGGCTTTCATTCCAAACATACATTCAAAACTATTCAAATCCACAATACAAGATAAACTACCTTAACAAGCTTCTGAGCAAAACTCACCAAAAAAGAGATACGCTAAGGTACCAAGGCGATCAAAATCCATAAATAACACTCCTCAAATTATTGAATTCTCTTTTTATACAGTAAACTGTCCTAAAACCGGACTCTCCAAAAACCGAAATATTTTTTCGGTCCCGAAATTTGCCTATACTTAATACGTTATGCCAACTAAAATAAACCGGAATTCGAAATTTTGGAAACCGAAAAAAAAATTTATTCCGAACAGACAAAATATTGTTATTTAAACCGGAATTTGCGCTTAAATTCATGTTATTTCTTGCTTTTTTAAGAGTCCATTATTATTTTTATACTTTTTACGTTTCATAAAACTAAAATGGTAATTTACTTTATCTTAAACTTGAAAAATTCGCATTATATTTGAACGTTTTTTTATTTGTAGATAAATTAATTGAATTTTTGTGCACCTTTTCTTCATTGGTTTGAAAAAACAAAATGCCTAAAAGAAAAAGAAATGAGCTTGACTTAAATTCAAAAATAAGTTTGATAAATGATGTTGAAAAAGGGTTGAGCGTTGCCGAAGCAACAATAAAAAAACTCTTTAGGCAAGTCAACCATCTACGATATTTTGAAGGCTAAGGATAAATATAAAATTGAAAGCAAATAAAATAAAGCAAAAATAAAGTACATCATGTGCATCAAAATTTAGAATGATTAAAACAAAGTTTACTGATATTGATGAATTAATGCTTAGCTGGTTTAAAACTGCACGCGACAAGATTATTCCTGTTTCTGGACCCATAATAAGAGCTAAGACCGAACAATTCGCTGAAAAAATGGATATTGAAAACTTTAAAGCTTCAAAGGTTGGCTTAGCAAATGGACAAAAAGACACGATATAAAGCAACTTACAGTTTGTGGAGAAAGGGGAGATGTAAATTTGGAAGTTGTTAATGATTGGAAAAAGAGTATTCATCACTTATGCGAAGGGTATAAGCCGGAAAATATTTTTAATTGTGATGAGACTGGTTTATTTTTTCGAGCTTTGCCGGACAAAACTTTGTCCTTCAAAAATGATGATGTCAAAGGAATCAAGTTTTCTAAGGAGAGAATAACAATAATCTTGACTTGTAGCATGATTGAAGAAAAGGTAAAAACAAATTTTTTTAAATATTTTTTCTAATTTTAAATCAAATTTGTTTTTTATAATTTAGTTAAAACCCTTGATAATTGGGCGAGCTCAAAAGCCAAGATGTTTTAAATCGATTGACACGGAGCGTTTGCCGGTTACATGGAAATTCAACAGGAAAGTGTGGATGACTGGTTCCTTATTTGAGGAATATCTTGATGAACTTAACTCCAAAATAAGATTTCAAAAAAGAAAAATTTTATTATTTCTTGATAATGCCTCTTCACACGTTCACTTTGAAAAAAGCCACGTGAAGCTTGTTTTTCTTCCAGCAAATACAACATCCATATTACAACCGTTGGATCAAGGCATAATTAAAGTTTTCAAGAAAAGTATAGGGTGAAATTGTTACGCAGTGTGCTTTCCAAAATTGATGATGTGAATACAGAGAGCGATATCGTGAAACAAATTAGTGTTCTTATCGCTGTAAATTGGTCTTCCCAAGCATGGAAAGAAACGACTGATAGTATGATTTCCAAGTGCTTTAAAAGATGTGGATTTGATATAAAAACACTTAGTGATGATAATGAAGGAGAATTTAAAGATAAAGATGAAGAGTATTTGAAGGATTTGGTCAGTGAAGTGAATGATCTCGCAGCTTTCGATAATTATAAAAAAATAGATGAGCTAGTTCCAGTGGAAGAAGTTGGAAATGATTGGTAGAATGCTTTAATTGAAATCTACTCTAAAAATCAATCGAGTAAGGAGGAAGAAAATTTTGAAGTTGCGGTTGAGGAAGAAGATGATGAAAAAGATCATGATGATCAGAATTTGACTTTTAAGGAAATGGTATCTATGATAAATCAGATCAAAAAATGCTGTTTAATAAAAGCCCCTAACTACGAAAAGCTGAATGAAAAACTCCAAAACTTTACGGAAGAAATTGAGAGAGAAATTTTAATGGGAAAAAAATTTAAAACAAATAAATTTAGATCAATGGCTAATAATAAAATAATTTTTTTTTTATTTATAAAATTTTATAACTTAGACTTTAGTTTGTAGAAAACCTTAAAAGAGTGTTATAGGCTTTCTTTATAGAATAAGTTTTTAGTATAAAAAATGGTCGTTTCGAGAAACCGGAATTTCGAAATACCGGAAAATTTTTTCGGTCCGGAGAGTCCGGTTTTGGAAGAGTCCACTACTTTAAAAATTGAATATTTGTACAAGAATTCAAAAGGAGAGAATACCAATGAAAAAAGGAGTCTTTTGTTTAGAATCAATAACGTAATAGTTGTTGTATATCTTTCGGGCACAAATCCAGTGCTTTCGCAGTATAAAAGAAAAATCAAGAAAGCCAATTTTGAGCGGAGAAGGTACATTTAGGATGAAGCCAAATATCTTGGACAAATTAAGATCTTGAATTTGTCTATCAAATAAAATGATAAAAAATATATATAATAGAAAAATTATATATATTATTTTTACATCAAAAAATCTTTAAGTCTGAAGTACAAGTATTTGTAGGTTTTGATTTCATGAAAATTATTTTTTCTATTAGATATTTTGTAAGTTTATTTATACAATTATGTAGCAACAAAGTGTTTATGAGTTTATCCTTGACAGAATTGAATGAATGATTGGGTTTAAGAACCTCAATTTTTCTGAAAAGGCGTCTTATACCAAGTTATTTCTGATTTACACCTATGATTAAATAAATATACTTTACTTCCTCTTATCAAGCCAATAAGCTTCGAGACTTTTACTTTTGAGAGCTAACATTAAGATATTGACATCGTAATTGCCTAAACCAAAAATACTTCGATGTGGGTTCAGCCATTTACTCTCTGGATACAACCTAAAATTTATAATCAAAAGTGGTATTAAATTCAAGACTTGATCATTTGAATTGTACTTGTAGATATTTCTTACTGAAAGCAAAAATCATCAAGATCTTTTTTGGTGAAGGAATCAGCTTCTTGTAGGAGATTGTTCAGCACATGCAACCCACACAATTCTTTAACTTGTCGTTCATGGTAAATTTCCTGATTGAATGAACTCATGCAAGTACAAACCTAAAATGTACAAACCGAAATAAGTCTATAAAACATTTTGGCTTGATTTTTGGTGTCTTAATTTTGTTTAAAAGGAAAAAATCCTGTTACTTATTTAGTGAAAATTAAAACAAATTTTAATCGTTGTGTTAAGTGTAATCTTTTTGTTTTGTTGTTAATACCAAAATCATGTATGGTTTCCTCTATACCCATAAATTTTAACGGTTTAGTATTTATATTTTATTGATATAATTTAGATATCAATGGGCTGTTCTTTTTAGGGTTCGAGTCCTTCATTTTCCTCTAAAATAGATTGTGCGTTTATAATCTAGTGCGACGTGTTTAAAGACCAATGTGACATCGGTGCATCAAAAAATTAATATAAATGTATTCTATTTGGAAAAGAGAGGCAGGCGATTAATCTTTAGAAGTATGCTCTTCAAAGGGTTTGGTTGTGTTCGCTGACTCAAAAAGTTTTTATGTAGTACACGGCACTCAAAAAGCAGGCAAAACCTTTTTGCACAAGTTTTATGGTAAGCTATAAAGACGGTTAGTTTAATAAATTAGAGCTTTACGGCTACCGTAGCCAGAAGGGGCTTATGGAGTAATACGAATTGTTTCAACATACAAATTAAATTGATCGGTATTACTTTGAACAAATTTTCAAACATTTAGAATTTGCTTTTAAATTTTATTGAAGTTTTTTCCAATCCATTCTTTTTATCTTCAAAGTTATTTTTTATCTTCTTCAAAAATGTTCAGTTTTGTATTTTATGTTTTAGTATACTAAACTATGTTGAGAGTTGAATAAAGTTCGATTTGTCTAATTTTCTTCAACACCATGTTTAAAAGAATATTTTTTATAAAAGAAAGCTGTTCGGATTCAGAGATCTTATCATCATGTTAGAAAAAAGATTTGCAAATATTCTGTTCACTACTTGAAGAAATTTTTCAAGAATACTATCATAAAACTAAAAATAAAACAAAAGTTTAGCATTTTCAAAATATTTAACCGTTTTACGGACAAGTTCATGCTTCCAAGTAACATCTGCTCTCCTTTCATTCAATTTTTCAAATGTAGATTATACGACATTTTTATAAAAAGCGGTTTATATAGAAACCAGACATTTATCTTGAGAAAAATGGCCTAATTATATTAAAGTTTTCTCTGTAAGCAAGTTTCTAGTAGTCATTTAGTTAAAGGGGAAAAATTACTCATTTTACTTTGTCTGTATGATTAAAACGCCCGAAAACCAAAACATCTTGAAATATAAAGTAGGTTTTAGTTATATTTTTTCAAGGAATTATGAAAATGTAATTAACAAAAAGCAATTAGTCATTTTCAGCCCACTTATTTTTATCTTTGAAAAACTGAAGTAATATGTATAAAAATAGTTTAAACGAGAAATCAGTTGGAATGAGGACATTTTTTCCCAAATTTATCTTGAAATAGGGAATTTATTTCCATATTACAGTATTTATTACTTACTATATACACATTTACGCGTAAGATTTTCGATATTATGAAGTGTATATAAGGGATCATACATAAATGACGTCCTGCTAAATCTTTAAGCTTTTAAGCAACCCCTGTCGTGATTTTTACTTCTGCCCTATTTTTTAATACAGAGCATCTAGAATTAGCCCCCCCCCCCCGGTAGAGGACGTCATATATGTATGATCCCTGAGGAAGCTGTTACAATAACGTGGCCATAGTGTAGTTTTGTTTCACATGGAACCTTGAGGTTCTAAATTTTTTTACCTTTTGTTTTAAAATGTTCATTTTTAACGTTGTTAAGCGATTTACATTTTTGATTTCAAACTCTTTAACCTAAAATTTTTTCCAATTTCGATAGAGCCCTGCTTTAATTTTTAGTGCCTTAGTTTGCTATAATTCTATTTTGCATCATTTTTACTTAAAGTTTTTAAGGCAATTTTTTGTTAATATTAGCAAAATTGTTTAATAAAAGTATATCTAACATCAGTAAAAGTTTTTGTAACTTTGATAGTTTATTAACTTTCCGAATAATTTATTCATTATGAATATTATAAACAAATTTGATTTAAGATTTAATTTTAAAAAAATTTATTTTTCATGTTTTTGGTAAAGAAAAGTAAGTACTCGCTACATTCCCGCTAGCCGTTCGCCATGACGAAATCGACAGTTCGGGGACAAAGGGAATCTTGAGGAACCTATTATTTCTTGTTCAGAAAAAAACTAATCTAGCTATTTATAAAAATATTTTACTTTGGTAGTTTATTAAATTTCCGAAATCTGAATAATTTATTGATTATGAATATTATAAACAAATTTGGTTTAAGGATATTTCTTACTGAAAACTTATTTTGAAGGAACTAAGTGCATAACCGACAAGTTTGAGAAAAATAAAAAGTATACTTTCTTCATTTTAAAACTGTGTCAATTCTCAATCAATCTGTAAAAAGATTTTTTCATCTATTTTTATATATTTCTTAAAAAATCATATTTAGACGGAGCAAATTTTACTATATATATAGTTTATATATAATTATTTTTTATTTACCTATTATTTTATTACATTAAAAAACTGATTGAGAAATAAAAAATTATTTTTTTATTCGATTTTCTCCATATTAAAAATAAGTAAAAAAAAACTAGAAAAAGTTATTCAAAAAACTGAAATTAATTTTTTGTGTAAAAATTAAAAAATTTCAAAACAAAAAATTAGAATAACTTTTTAGATTTGTAACATAATAATAGGAACTTAATTATTAAATTAAATGAAAAGTCAAAAGTGCAGCCCCTCCTAGATACGCAAGATAGAATCAATACTTTACACCCTATAACGCTTTTTTTTAAATTTAGATCTATTTCTATCTTTTCTTCAAAATCTATAAAATTCTATTTTCAAATAAGTCCCAAATTATCAATACATTTGAAAAATTATATCATCACCCACATTATTTTTTATCTCAAAAGTATTACACTCTACAAGTGAGGCTTTGCGATAAAACACAAAAAACATACTTATTTATCATCTTTTTGATTTTTCATGAAATATTATCAAGAGTGTTCTCGCCTTAGGGGCAGGCCCGTCGCCAGGACACTTGTCCAGGGGGGGGGGCACGCATAAAAATTTTGGGGCACCAATTGAGTTAATAAGGGAATGAAAAAATACGTAACGTCCGCTTCAACAACTATCCTCACTCACAGACGGACAGTTGACAGGTGGACGAAACCGAAGATATCAGAATAAACCCCAAAGCATGTTACTAGTAATTTCGATCTAATCAGTAAAATTGTATAAACAAACCCAGAATCTGAAAGTAGCAAACAGTTATTTATTTACAAGCTCAAAATATATAAAAAAGGAACAAGTTGCAGCATAGAACATCACTTCTTTCTAATAAAGCTGAATTTTTCGGTTATTTTTTGCAAAGTCTTTCAATACTTCATCAAAATCTAGAATCTTTGTGTATTCGCGCAAAAACAACAGGAGGACAAGGTTGCTTTTCCGCTGATGGGTCATGGATCGTCTATAGCAGAGGTGTCCAAGAAGTCGCCCGCGGTCGACTAGTCGACCGCCAAGCTCAAGAAAGTAGACCTCAAGTAGTTTATAAACAATTAAGGAATAAACCAGAAATTAATTGTTGGATCAATTTTTTTCTTATGAATTTCCGTTTCTATCATATTATCTATGTGAATGTTTCATGAAGTTGCATTTTCCCCATTTTTCGCATAGTTAATAATCAATCATATTGATAAAGATTTCTTATTTTAGGCTAAAATTTTTCTATGCGCAACATCACACTTCCCTTCGATAAATAATCCTCATATTTTTCAAGATTATGAGGAAATTAAGGACATTGTATTATCATTATATGCTGGGTATGACAACTATATGTTGCAAACCTATGTATTTATGTTACCAATTAAGAGTTTGAGAAGCTTATATTATTTCCGGTGGTATGCTATTTATTTAACTTTGATTATTTTTTCATCATGCAGTAGAATTGGTCTAATTGATGATATAAATTTTAAAAATCAGAAGTTGAACATTATTTTCAACATTGTTCTTTGCGTTTTACCACCTATAAAATTTTGCTTGTGTCTTTGTAAGTGCATTAAATTTATAAATTAGTCTTTTTTTCGGTAAAAAGTTTTTACGCTTACAATGCAAAATATCAAATTTGTTTATTCTTTAATGATTCCTGGTCAAAACGTACGAAAACAAACCGTCTAAAAACTAAAACATTTGAAAAAAAACGTCCAAAGGCAATACATCCTATGTCCAAAATTTCTTGAAATCTAAACGACTCAAGAGTTCTAAACAATTCAGTTTAAGCTTTTTGGTTTTAGAACTCTTTAATTCTATGATGTTTCGATTTTAAGACATTTTGGATTTCACACGCTTTTTTCGGACGTTTTGGTTTTGGAAGGTTTTGTTTTAGTCTTTTTTCTAACATGATGATAAGATCTCTGAATCCGAACAGCTTTCTTTTATAAAAAATATTCTTTTAAACATGGTGTTGAAGAAAATTAGACAAATCGAACTTTATTCAACTCTCAACATAGTTTAGTATACTAAAACATAAAATACAAAACTGAACATTTTTGAAGAAGATAAAAATAACTTTGAAGATAAAAAGAATGGATTGGAAAAAACTTCAATAAAATTTAAAAGCAAATTCTAAATGTTTGAAAATTTGTTCAAAGTAATACCGATCAATTTAATTTGTATGTTGAAACAATTCGTATTACTCCATAAGCCCCTTCTGGCTACGGTAGCCGTAAAGCTCCAATTTATTAAACTAACCGTCTTTATAGCTTACCATAAAACTTGTGCAAAAAGGTTTTGCCTGCTTTTTGAGTGCCGTGTACTACATAAAAACTTTTTGAGTCAGTGAACACAACCAAACCCTTTGAAGAGCATACTTCTAAAGATTAATCGCCTGCCTCTCTTTTCCAAATAGAATACATTTATATTAATTTTTTGATGCACCGATGTCACATTGGTCTTTAAACACGTCGCACTAGATTATAAACGCACAATCTATTTTAGAGGAAAATGAAGGACTCGAACCCTAAAAAGAACAGCCCATTGATATCTAAATTATATCAATAAAATATAAATACTAAGCCGTTAAAATCTATGGGTATAGAGGAAACCACACATGATTTTGGTATTAACAACAAAACAAAAAGATTACACTTAACACAACGATTAAAATTTGTTTTAATTTTCACTAAATATTGAAAACATAAGATCATATAAAATTATTACGCAGTAACAGGATTTTTTCCTTTTAAACAAAATTAAGACACCAAAAATCAAGCCAAAATGTTTTATAGACTTATTTCGGTTTGTACATTTTAGGTTTGTACTTGCATGAGTTCATTCAATCAGGAAATTTACCATGAACGACAAGTTAAAAAATTGTGTGGGTTGCATGTGCTGAACAATCTCCTACAAGAAGCTGATTCCTTCACCAAAAAAGATCTTGATGATTTTTGCTTTCAGTAAGAAATATCTACAAGTACAATTCAAATGATCAAGTCTTGAATTTAATACCACTTTTGATTATAAATTTTAGGTTGTATCCAGAGAGTAAATGGCTGAACCCACATCGAAGTATTTTTGGTTTAGGCAATTACGATGTCAATATCTTAATGTTAGCTCTCAAAAGTAAAAGTCTCGAAGCTTATTGGCTTGATAAGAGGAAGTAAATTATATTTATTTAATCATAGGTGTAAATCAGAAATAACTTGGTATAAGACGCCTTTTCAGAAAAATGGAGGTTCTTAAACCCAATCATTCTTTCAATTCTGTCAAGGATAAACTCATAAACACTTTGTTGCTGCATAATTGTATAAATAAACTTACAAAATATCTAATAGAAAAAATAATTTTCATGAAATCAAAACCTACAAATACTTGTACTTCAGACTTAAAGATTTTTTGATGTAAAAATAATATATATAATTTTTCTATTATATATATTTTTTATCATTTTATTTGATAGACAAATTCAAGATCTTAATTTGTCCAAGATATTTGGCTTCATCCTAAATGTACCTTCTCCGCTCAAAATTGGCTTTCTTGATTTTTCTTTTATACTGCGAAAGCACTGGATTTGTGCCCGAAAGATATACAACAACTATTACGTTATTGATTCTAAACAAAAGACTCCTTTTTTCATTGGTATTCTCTCCTTTTGAATTCTTGTACAAATATTCAATTTTTAAAGTAGTGGACTCTTCCAAAACCGGACTCTCTCCGGACCGAAAAAATTTTCCGGTATTTCGAAATTCCGGTTTCTCGAAACGACCATTTTTTTATACTAAAAACTTATTCTATAAAAAAGCCTATAACACTCTTTTAAGGTTTTCTACAATCTAAAGTCTAAGTTATAAAATTTTATAAATAAAAAAAAAATTATTTTTTTATTAGCCATTGATCTAAATTTATTTGTTTTAAATTTTTTTCCCATTAAAATTTCTCTCTCAATTTCTTCCGTAAAGTTTTGGAGTTTTTCATTCAGCTTTTCGTAGTTAGGGGCTTTTATTAAACAACATTTTTTGATCTGATTTATCATAGATACCATTTCCTTAAAAGTCAAATTCTGATCATCATGATCTTTTTCATCATCTTCTTCCTCAACCGCAACTTCAAAATTTTCTTCCTCCTTACTCGATTGATTTTTAGAGTAGATTTCAATTAAAGCATTCTCCCAATCATTTCCAACTTCTTCCACTGGAACTAGCTCATCTATTTTTATATAATTATCGAAAGCTGCGAGATCATTCACTTCACTGACCAAATCCTTCAAATACTCTTCATCTTTATCTTCAAATTCTCCTTCATTATCATCACTAAGTGTTTTTATATCAAATCCACATCTTTTAAAGCACTTGGAAATCATACTATCAGTCGTTTCTTTCCATGCTTGGGAAGACCAATTTTCAGCGATAAGAACACTAATTTGTTTGACGATATCGCTCTCTGTATTCACATTATCAATTTTGGAAAGCACACTGCGTAACAATTTCACCCTATACTTGTTCTTGAAAACTTTAATTATGCCTTGATCCAACGGTTGTAATATGGATGTTGTATTTGCTGGAAGAAAAGCAAGCTTCACGTGGCTTTTTTCAAAGTGAACGTGTGAAGAGGCATTATCAAGAAATAATAAAAATTTTCTTTTTTGAAATCTTATTTTGGAGTTAAGTTCATCAAGATATTCCTCAAATAAGGAACCAGTCATCCACACTTTCCTGTTGAATTTCCATGTAACCGGCAAACGCTCCGTGTCAATCGATTTAAAACATCTTGGCTTTTGAGCTCGCCCAATTATCAAGGGTTTTAACTAAATTATAAAAAACAAATTTTATTTAAAATTAGAAAAAATATTTAAAAAAATTTGTTTTTACCTTTTCTCCAATCATGCTACAAGTCAAGATTATTGTTATTCTCTCCTTAGAAAACTTGATTCCTTTGACATCATCATTTTTGAAGGACAAAGTTTTGTCCGGCAAAGCTCGAAAAAATAAACCAGTCTCATCACAATTAAAAATATTTTCCGGCTTATACCCTTCGCATAAGTGATGAATACTCTTTTTCCAATCATTAACAAATTCCAAATTTACATCTCCCCTTTCTCCACAAACTGTAAGTTGCTTTATATCGTGTCTTTTTGTCCATTTGCTAAGCCAACCTTTGAAGCTTTAAAGTTTTCAATATCCATTTTTTCAGCGAATTGTTCGGCCTTAGCTCTTATTATGGGTCCAGAAACAGGAATATTCTTGTCGCGTGCAGTTTTAAACCAGCTAAGCATTAATTCATCAATATCAGTAAACTTTGTTTTAATCACTCTAAATTTTGATGCACATGATGCTTTGCTTTCAATTTTATATTTATCCTTAGCCTTCAAAATATCGTAGATGGTTGACTTGCCTAAAGAGTTTTTTTATTGTTGCTTCGGCAACGCTCAACCTTTTTTCAACATCATTTATCAAACTTATTTTTGAATTTAAGTCAAGCTCATTTCTTTTTCTTTTAGGCATTTTGTTTTTTCAAACCAATGAAGAAAAGGTGCACAAAAATTCAATTATTTTATCTACAAATAAAAAAACGTTCAAATATAATGCGAATTTTTCAAGTTTAAGATAAAATAAATTACCATTTTAGTTTTATGAAACGTAAAAAGTATAAAAATAATAATGGACTCTTAAAAAAGCAAGAAATAACATGAATTTAAGCGCAAATTCCGGTTTAAATAACAATATTTTGTCTGTTCGGAATAAATTTTTTTTCCGGTTTCCAAAATTTCGAATTCCGGTTTATTTTAGTTGGCATAACGTATTAAGTATAGGCAAATTTCCATCTTTAAGTTTAACAGGGAGTTTCGCTGCCGTTTCGGGTGGGTTGCGACTACAAGATCAAAATTTTTGAGTTCCTCTTTTATTGACTCGCATGTTTCATCTGCATCTTCACGCATTTTCTTGATGGTTTCTAATGTACTGTTGATCAAGCGAATGCCTGCTGTTAAGTCACAATCGCGGCACTGCAAAAGCTTGTCGACAGGCTGCAGAATGGTGAGCAGTTTGTATACACAGTGTGCAATAAACATGAATTGCTCACTGCGCAGCTGTTTCAGCAGACTGGCATCTTCGATACACAGAGCAGCATCACATCCTGCTTCTTCACACGTCTCGAGGAGGTCAACCAGATGCTGGTGGTTATCCAGGATGGCTGACGTCGTTGCTAGATGACCGGTCTAGCGTTGCTCAAGAAGACGCTTTAATATTTTCAGTGTTGGTAGGATCACGAGTTCCATCGGATTTTAGCGTGTACCACGGAATATCAGCTGATTTAACATCGGCAGCAACTTTTCTCAGCACAACATTCTTCATGATCGCAATCAGTTCATTCTGCACCATAGCAGACGTATAGCTGGCATTCTTTGGCACAGTCTTAAATATGTTTCGGAGCTTTTCGTCTTTTTGCATGGTATACCCAAAGAGTCTAAGAAACAGACCAGAAGGCTCATCCATGCTTTCTTGATCCAGAGTATCCATACCACTGTATTTGTCGCCCCTCAGAGGAAGTTCAATAATGCACAAAAACTGGATATCTTGAGCAATGGATCTCAAGTAATACCTGTTTTTGTCGAGCTGCGTTTCATTAACCAGCGTTGACACACGTTTATCTGTACCTCGGACGTTTCTTTCTTTCCATATAGCCATGGCCTGTACATGAGCAGCGCTGGTGCTATGCTTGTTTAAGCCTTTGTTGCTTTCCAAAGCGTGTCGCCAGTTGGTATAGCCGCTGACTATGAACTGTTTATCTGCACTATGTTTTGAAAAATGTCGACAGCAGTAACAATACGCTGCTTTCTTTTCCATCGAAAATTCCAGCCAGTCCCTACCATTATACCACGAAACCTGAAAGTCACGTTGCTTCGTTCCAAACTTAGCCGGAGCATAAGAACTGTGCCGTGGTTGTACAGATTTTTCATTAATCTTTCCAAGATCTGATGGTGAGCCAGACTCTACTGATGTCATCGGAATAGTTTTAACAAACTTGGACAAAGACATATCGAAAAACACGTCTTTAAAAAGACTTCCAAAAAACGTCATAAATTTGCTGTATTCAATGAATCCGTCAATAATAAGGTGCTGATCGAGCCAACAATGAACTTGCTTACCTTGAAATTTTGTGACATGAACTGATAAAGTGAAAATGCCCTGAGACAGTGAATAATGAGGAATACAATACAGCTGGACTGTGCCTAAACATTGCAACACTGCTACACGGTGTACGAGATAGACGCAGACAGAGATTCCCACCTAAGCGCCCAAGTTGGTAAATTTACAGCCCAGAGACTTATCCCAGGGGATCTAAGATAAAAAGAAAGCAATAGAAAGAAAGATATATTTGCAAAAAGATACGTATAAACAAAAAAAAGTGATAAATAAAAAAAAATATGCTGTACAAATTACTTAATGAAATAATTGAGTTAGATGCTTTTTACATTTCTTTTATTGATGGAATGGAAAATTAAAAAGAAGCCATTGAAAACTTGAGGAAATTCAAAATCAAACCGAAATTTAAAAAAAAAAAGCAATAGAATGTCTGATCAAATGTATTGTTATGGTTGTTCCAACTTTTTTAATTGCTTTGTTCTTATAGTAGAATTGTACTTTACTATTTAATTTAGTTTAATTCATGTGAAACTTTTTTTACAGACCTAATTTTTTGATGCCGAAAAAAATTACTTACTCACAAAAATTCCGTAATGAGTGGTTGCAAGATGATACTTTAAAAGATTGGCTTGCCAAAGTTATTGGGGATGACTCCAAAGCTTTTTGCAAGAGGTGTAAATGTGAAATTAAAGCCAAGTATCAAGATTTAAAACAACATAAGACTACTAAGAAACATATTTCCACTGATCCTTCCAAAATCAGTAAAATATATTCATTTGTTGATAAATCAACTGATTTGTCTAATCTTGAAGGTAGTATTTCATTATACATGTGCTGTCACTCATCTATAAGTACTTGTGAACACCTAGTTGACATGTTGAAGAATAAGGTTCATGATAGTAAAGTAGTGAAAGATCTCAAGTTATACAGAACTAAATGTTCCAAAATCATAACTAATGTTCTTTTCCCTCATTTTGAATTGGACTTGCGCGAGGACATAGGTGAAAGTAAATATAGTTTGCTGATAGATGTGTCGAATGATATCAGTGTCACAAAAATGCTTGGTCTTTCGATAATTTATTACAGTTTCAAAGAAAAAAAAGTTGTTACAACTTATCTCAGTTTGGTCGAAATAAAAGAGTGCTCTGCCGATGACATCGTGGATGCCATAAAATTCATATTGAACTCAAAAAATCTTGATTTGTCCAAGTTAGTTGCTATAGGAACTGACAATGCAAGTGTGATGATAGGTGTTAACAACGGAGTTTACACTAAATTGAAGAAAGAAAACCCTCACCTCATATTGATAAGGTGCACATGTCACTCAATTCAACTCGCTACATCATATGCAACGGCTGAAAGTTTGCCTAGGAATTTGACATATATGATTGCAGAAACAAGCAAGTGGTTTGCTTACTCTGCCATCAGGCAAAGAAAATATAGAGAGTTATATCAATCCTTAAATGATAATGCTCAGCCATTGAAAATCCAGAAAATTTGTCAAACCAGATGGTTGAGTTTACAAACAAGTGTTGAGAGAATACTAGATCAATGGAATGAGCTCAAAACTCATTTTGATTTCACAAGAAAGTCTGAAAAATGCTACTCAGCCGAGATTCTTTACCAAGTGTTTTCGGATGACACAAATTTGTTATACTTTCTTTTTTTGTCACCGATTTTACTTGAAGTTAGAAAGATAAATAAAATGTTCGAGTCGAATAACATTGATAAAGTTCTTCTTCTTGATGAATTAACTTTACTTATTCGATCAATTGCTAAAAGAATCATGTCTCAATCGTGTAAATTATGTCCGATTGAGGATAACATTTTAGATCATTTGAACCCTGTTCCTTATTTGGGTTACAAGTTTGAGACTAAAATGAATGAAATGAAGCTGAAAAATATAATAAATGGCGCCGCTGAAATGGTAATCAGAGGAAGATCTCGGGATTTTTTAATTGAATTGTACAAACAATTAAAACAAAGACTACCTGAGAATATGAGTATTTTGAAAAATATTTCTTTTTTTTCTGTGAAACAAGTTTTACAGCAGGTCAAAACTCTAAAGGCCATTCTATAATATTATCAGTTCTTTTGGTGGCAGTAGTGAAGTTATGGCGAAAATTGAGTATCAACTAAATAAAATTAATTTAGTAGATTGGATAAACAAATCTGATACCGACCTTTTTTGGAAAGAAGTTGGGGATTTTAAAGACGCCTCAGGATCTAATCCTTTTTTGAATTACATAAACTTGCCATTTCAGTATTGATTTTACCTCACTCAAATGCTGAAATAGAGCGTGTTTTTAGCGCGATGAATCATGTCAAAACAAAAAAAAGAAATGCGAAGACACTCAATTTGCTGAATGCAATTTTAACAGTGAAATTTGGTCTGCAAGGAAAAAATAAGTGTTGTTTTAATTATTTCCTACCAACGAAGGTAACGAAAAACATTGGTACACTAGCTACATATAAAGCAACTAATATTCTTCCAGAACGTTTCAAAAGTAATGAAATGAGTGAAAAAGAAATGGAAGAAATTTTTGAAATTTCGATTGTTTGATATTTATTTTTTTAAATTAACGTCTTTTTAATAAATATTTTTCTAGATTATTTTAGATTTTTTTCTTCCGGATTTTGGATTTTTTCTAAAGAAAAAAGGTGGCAGCACTGTTTTAGATATTCCTTTAGATTACTATAAACTTGTTTTATCTTGATGTCCCAAAATAAAAAATTTAAAACATCAAAAATTACTTCATACTTTAATTATCATGAAAAAACACGTCAAAATGAAGAGATTCAGATATCTGAAATTGAAACAAATAATACAGGTAATACATTTATTACTGGGCGTGAGAAAATTTTGAACAAGCTTGATTCCAATGAGGATGTATCTTTTGATAATTGGCAGACTCCAAATCATCCATCTAGTTCTTCTATTCCTACAAAAGTGACTCAAACTCAAAAAATATATTTCCAAGAAAATTGGTATGAAAAATACCCCTGGATTCATTATGAACCCGCTTTAAAAAAGGTACTTTGTTTCTACTGTGCACAAGCAGAAAAACAAGGTACCTTGAAAATAGCAAGAAACAAAGAACCTGCCTTTATTTCAGAAGGCTTTAACCCTATTAGTGCTGGGGGGCGTAAAACGCCCCCCCTTCACTAAAAAATTAATTCTAGAAAATTGGCTAAATCATATCCCTTCAAATTTGGTGTCTTTTCCTAAAATCGCTAGCTGCATCTTTTGAAACCATTTTCATGGTAGTTGAATGACCCCTTCATGTCCAAAACTGTCAATCAAAATGAAAAATTTTAATTTTTCAGCAAAATTTTGACATTATTTGTACTTAACCTTATAACTTAGGATCTATATTATATAATACCCTGAAAATTTATAATTATATACAGTTTGGAACGCATAACACTTTATATATTTAATTTTTTCAATAATCATGGCTACTTTTTAGAAAATGTCAATCAAAATTTTGATTGATCAAAAATATATCTAATAAAATATACCTTCAAATTTTACATAAAATATATGTTTTTATACTAAATCGGTCATGCTGTTTTCATTTCTGGACTCATTTTTTACGTTTAGGATCTGAAAATACCTATAAGTGTTAATCAAATTTGCGGTTTACTTCTAAAAATTATCTCCAAAAACGTTCATTCAAATTTTACACTGAAATATATGTGTTATACTAAATCGGTCATGCTGGTTTCATTTCTGGACTCATTTTTTACGTTTAGGATGTGAAAATATCTATAAGTGTTAATCAAATTTGCGCTTTACTTCTAAAAATTGTCTCCAAAAACATTCATTCAAATTTTACAATGAAATATATGTTTTATACCAAATCAACCATGCTGTTTTCATTTCTCAACTCATTTTTCACATTTAGAGGTTTTAAAATATCAGTCAAAATTTGCGGTTTACTTCTAAAAGCTATCTCCAAAAATATTCTCTCAATTTTACATGAAATATTTGTTTTCATTTTTGAACTCATTTGTTACATTTAGGATTTGAAAATACCTATAAGTATAAATCAAATTTGCGGTTTACTTCTGAAAATTGTCTCCAAAAATATTCTCTTGAAATATATGTTTTTATAGCAAATCAATCATGCTGTTTTCATTTCTGAACAAATTTTTTACATTTAGGTTGTGAAAATACCTATAAGTGTTCATCAAATTTGCGGTTTACTTCTAAAAATTGTCTACAAAAACATTCATTCAAATTTTACAATTAAATATATGTTTTTATACCAAATCAACCATGCTAGTTTCATTTATGGACTCAATTTTTGCAGTTTGAATTTGAAAATACATATAAGTATCAATTAAATTTGCGTTTAGTTCTAAAATTTGTTTTTATAGCAAATATATCATGATGATTTCATTTCTGAACACAGTTTTCGTATTTAGAGGTTTTACTGCTAGTGTCAATCAAATTTGCAGTTTATGTCTGAAAACTATATCCCAAAATATTCTCTCTAATTTTACATGAAATATATGTTTTTATACGAATTCGACCATGATAATTTTTATTTCTGAAATCATTTTTTGCATTTAGAGGTTTTAAATGTCTGAAAGTGTCAATCAAATTTTCGATTTACGTCTAATGTCTACAGAAATATTTTTGAAATTTAAATAAAATATCTGTTTTTAGGCCAAATGGAAGATGCTGGTTTCATTTTTGGACTCAAGTTTGGCATTTATGGTTTTAAAGTATCTGAAAGCTTGAATCAGATTTGCGGTTTACTTCTAGATACTGTCTTCAAAAAAAATAAAATATCTATTTTATACCAAATTGACAATGCTTATTTTATTTCTGTACTGGATTTTGGATAATACGGTTAAAAAATATCTCGAAGTGGCAATTGAATTAGTAATGTATGCTTGAAAATCAGTTCTGTAAAAAAATTTCAAAAAATGGCTGCATATTAGGTATATAGTAAAAATATACTTTTTTTTTTGTATATTTTGGCTTATAATACTTTCTACAATCATCTTGAGTATGAAATATTTATTAAAAAAAATAAAACGTATTATATAATCTTTTGAAAATTTGTATGAGAGAAGTAACCAAGTTGAAAACTAATTGAAAAGAAAACATGTGATTAAAACAAAAAATTAAAAAAATATATGTATCTTTACTAAATGGAAGATCTACCATGTTCTAATGAACTAGGAAGTGGTTTAATTATATACTTCAAAAAAGATTTTGACTGTGAAAAAGAAGTTCCTCTTTTACAAATGAAAAATATTTAATTCTATAGCTTATCATCTAGGATTACAGTTAACATTTAGCTAAGATGTGTAGGAAATCTGAAAATTTAGAATAGGTCAAATTTATCAAAAATGGTACAGATGCCAATATGTGAGAATTTAGTCACTATCAAGATATTTTTAATTTAAATTGAATTTGTTCATCTTTTTCCTTTTGTGTCAAAGAAGTAATTTTTTAGATGAAGAACGTTGACAACTTTTTGTAATTGAACAATCAACATCACGAATTATTCATCAGAAAAAAACCTTTGAAATGAGATTGGTTTAAAAATATTCAGGCCTGAGAGGAAAAAAGGAATTTTATCCTTATAAAAAAATTTTCCAACACACATTGAAGAATATAAATTTCTAATGAAAAAAGAGCTACCAAGAAAGGATCATCATAGAATGAATACCAAAATTACATACTGTAAATTATAATATGACGTAGAGACTACGAGCCGATAATGAATTTGTAGCCAAAAAGATGGAGATCCTATCGAGTTACATAAGTTACTGTAGAATGAAATATTTTAAGTGAATTAAACACCTAAAGTTGGTTTATTAAATAAATTAAGAAAATAATTACCAGAGAAAACTGCAAGTAGAAGTTATTTTTATGTTTATATATTTGACATTGATTTACAGGTTTAATCGATTTTTTGACAGGTTTTATTGTTTTCATAAAAAATAAACATCACCATTAAATTCTGCATATTGAAATGTATAAAAAAAACTTTAAAAGAATTAAAATTTTAATTTTGACATGGGCTGTAATATTTAAATTATTTTGTCAGGTTTGACTAATATTTATAATAAAAAAAGGGAATATAACCAGTAAACACAGCCTACTTGAAAATGGGTATATGTGTGTAAAATGCCATGCACGGTAAACTTCATCACCTCCCTATACTTTCTATTAAACGTAATTCTCTAATTCAAAAAACCGTGCCTGATCCTTTCTTTTTGGGATAAATCAATTTTTTGACAGTTTTGATTGATTTTTATAAAAAAAATGAATATCACCACTGAATTACGCATGCTTAAAAATGGGTGTATATGTGTAAAAAACTTGATATACTAATTTAGATAAAAAGTTCCTTTTTGAGATGAGCTGTCATATTTAGATCAATTTTTTGACAGGTTTGATTGATTTTCATAAAAAATGAATATCACAACTGAATTCAGCATATTTGAAAATGGGTATAAATGTGTAAAAAACTTTATAAACTTATTTAGATAAAAAGTTCCTTTTTGAGATGAGTTGTCACATTTAGATCAATTTTTTGACAGGTTTGATTGATTTTCATAAAAAAATGAATATCACCACTGAATTCAGCATATTTGAAAATGGGTATACATGTGTAAAAAACGTTATATACTTATTTAGATAAAAAGTTCCTTTTTGAGATGAGTTGTCACATTTAGATCAATTTTTTGACAGGTTTGATTGATTTTCATAAAAAATGAATATCACCACTGAATTCAACATATTTGAAAATGGGTATACATGCGTAAAAAACTTTATATAATTATTTAAATAAATAGTTCCTTTTTGAGATGAGCTGTCAAATATAAATCAATTTTTTGACAGGTTTGATTGATTTTGATAAAAAATGGACATCACCACTGAATTCAGCATAGTTGAAATATATATGTAACATCAAAAATATTTATAAAAATTTATTAATCTCTGAGAAAAATAGGGGGGCACTTTACGCCCCCCAGCACTTGAGCGGACAAATTTTGCCCAGCACTAATAGGGTTAACCCTATTATTATATCCTAAATTAAGTTAACCCTATTAGTGCTGGGTGGCGTAAAAAATTAATTGTAGAAAATTGGCTGAATCATATCCCTTCAAATTTTGTGACTTTTCCTAAAATCGCTAGCTGAATCTTTTGAAACCATTTTCATGGTAGTTGAATGACTCTTTCATGTCCAAAACTCAATCAAAATTAAAAATTAAAAATTTTCATCAATATTTTGACATTATCTGTACTTAACCTTATAACTTAGGATCTATATTATATAATACCTTAAAAATTTATAATTATATACAGTTTGGAACGCATAACACTTTATATATTTAATTTTTTCAATAATCATGGCTACTTTTTAGAAAATGTCAATCAAAATTTTGATTGATCAAAAAATTATCTAATTAAATATACCTTCAAAGTTTACATAAAATATATGTTTTTATACTAAATCGGTCATGCTGTTTTCATTTCTGGACTCATTTTTTACATTTATGATTTGGAAATACCTATAAGGGTTAATCAAATTTGCGGTTTATTTCTGAAAATTGTCTCCAAAAACATTCCTTCAAATTTTACAAAAAATATATGTGTTATACTAAATCGGTCATGCTGGTTTCATTTCTGGAATTATTTTTTACGTTTAGGATATGGAAATACCTATAAGTGTTAATCAAATTTGCGGTTTACTTCTAAAAATTATCTCCAAAAACATTTATTCAAATTTTACAATGAAATATATGTGTTATACTAAATCAGCCATGCTGGTTTCATTTCTGGACTCATTTTTTACGTTTAGGATGTGAAAATACCTATAAGTGTTAATCAAATTTGCGGTTTACTTCTGAAAATTTTCTCCAAAAACATTAATTCAAATTTTACAATGAAATATGTTTTATACCAAATAAACCATACTGTTTTCATTTCTGAACTCATTTTTAACATTTAGAGGTTTTAAAATATCAGTCAAAATTTGCGGTTTACTTCTAAAAGCTATCTTTAAAAATATTCTCTCAATTTTACTTGAAATATTTATTTTTATACCAAATCGATCATGCTGTTTTCATTTTTGAACTCATTTTTTACATTTAGAGTTTGAAAATACCTATAAGTATTAATCAAATTTGCCGTTTACTTCTAAAATTGTCTCAAAAAATATTCTTGATTTTGATTGACAATTTTGGACATGAAGGGGTCATTCAACTACCATGAAAATGGTTTCAAAAGATGCAACTAGCGATTTTAGGAAAAGTCACAAAATTTGAAGGGATATGATTCAGCCAATTTTCTACAATTAATTTTTTAGTGAAGTGGGGGGCGTTTTACGCCCCCAGCACTAATAGGGTTTACAGTACCCCAAGCTGGTAACACACGAACTTTCTCTTATACTGCTATTCGAGAACCAAGCAACCTAAAATTTTTAAACACCTATTTAAATCATAGTGGACCATCACATTCTCACTCTAACCTTAGCAAAACCATTACATTTCCAATACCAGAAATGTAAAACACAACCACTGAACGAATAAATGCAAAGCTGCATCACTCATTTGCGATAACTGCAGCAATCAAAGCCACTCTATATCAGATTGCATTTTTAAAAATGATTCTACAAAAGTTTCATGCTTCAAGTGCCACAATCACCATAACGCTACATCCAAACTATGCGAATTCCTAATTCAAAATGGACGACATATCCAAAATCAACACAACCTTCTAATAAGCAAATTCTTTGGCTAAATTTTCTTCCCATAAATCTTAACCACTCTAGCGCTGCTTGGGTAAACCTATATAACATTCTAATTTCAAACTCCTTTGATGTTATATCCATTAACGAACCATATACAAATCTTTCTTTTAATATGCAAAATTACTTACTATATCACAATTTACCTTTATCCGTTTATTCTGCATGCATCTTCATAAAATCAACCGTTCACCAGACACCATTATCACGATTCTCTTCCAACAATTTTACTTTGTTCTTGTACACACCAAACCTCACCCTCTTCTTTTCGCAACCCTTTACTCTCTTCCCTCACACTCTGATTTCTCCCAATCACTAACACTTGCAACATCCACACTCCCGTCTACATATCATTTAATTATCTCCACCGATTGCAACGCTCGATCACACATCTGTGACCACAAAGAAAATCCACGAAGACAACAAGTCATCAATTTCTTATGCTCGAACAACCTATATCTCGCTGACAACTCTAAAAACCCTACATACCAACACTCGTGTAACAACGAACAATACACATCTCACATTGACCTCACAATAACCACTTCAAACACTCTCAATCTAATATCTAATTGGTCAATCTCGTACATCCCATCAGCTTCAGATCACTCCTTCATAACATTTCAACTTCTCATAAACACTACAACCATAAAAAACTATAACAAACTTTAAAAAAGAACACCACTCACTGGCTCACATATCTCAACATCCTCAACAATTCACTCCCAACATTAACATCTCTCTCCTCTCCCACATCCATCGATAAAGCTGCACTATCCCTCAATGATCATGTTTCACATTCCATCATATCCTCCACTCCTATCAACCCATTTCCTAAAAGAAGACATGCCTATTTCTGGACACCTGAGCTTACTGCATTAAAAAACAATCTGAAACGCATTATTAAAACCCTACGAAAATCTCCCTCCCCCTCAATCATTTCCATCCATTCTGCTGTTAAAAAAGAATACAAACAGGCAATACTTCAAGCTAAAAAGAACTCATGGGTTAAATTCAAAAGCTAGAACTCAAACAATCGATGGAACATCATCAATAGTCAACTAAAAAGAAAAAAGATTCTATTCTCAGTGAAACAATACTTCCCTGCTCAACCGATCATACCATAGAATACAATACAATACTCCATTTTTAATGATAAGCTTTCCCCTGACTCGACCTCTTCTGTCCTCCCCTTCCACAACATAACTCGAGATTATGCTAAAAATATCATAGACTCCATCCAAAATCCTACCTTTCCTCCAATCACTCTAAACGAATTAAACTATTCTACAATTTATTCTGAGCTTTCAACTCAGCCTGGCATCCTGCCATCATCACAAACATCGCTCGCACATTATTTCCTCCTTACATCATCAAATTTATAAGCTCATAACTTTCAAACCGCTGTCTCATTTTCCGACATCGCGCTTCCCTTTGCATCCATAAGCTAACTCTCCCGACTCCCCCAGGAGGAGGTCTCTCTGATATCCTCTGCTTAGTTCTCTAGCATCCGCTTTTCGATCTGATCTAAACCCACACATATTTATCTCAATGTTTTTAAGATGACATATTATTTACTTTCACTAGCAACTCTCAACAAAAAAACCTCGCCATATCCTTCTCATTTCTACTAAAGTAATACGAAAGCACACATAAGTGCTTTTCTTTAATTCTATCAAAGCCAGGCTCATTTAACCCTTCATTTAAATACCACTACTTCTATACCTGCCTCAAAGACTATCAAATATTTATGACTTAACCTCCAGACAAATCTAAAATTTTCAATTCATTTAAAAAAATATACCAAAAACTCTCAGTCACTCTTGTTTCAATTAAAAGCTCTATCTCTAATAAACGGGGCCTCGGTCTCACTCACACAAAATACATATACTCATTTTTAATCCTCCCAGTAATTCAATACGGAATACTTTCATGGGGCATCTTCTTAAAACACCCCACAACCATCCACTTTTTTTTTTTAATAAAATACGCCGTCTCTACCTACTTCGCATCACCAGCGCATATCATGCTACTTTTACACACTGTCTTAAAATTCTAACAAACACCCTACCATTTCAACTTCAACTCAAAAAAAGACTATTATTAAGCGCTTCATCTTGAAATACAACAACTTACTTCCCCCTTTCTTCCGATCACACCCACAAAACTACTCTATCTTATTCTTTCAAATCTACTCTATTAGCAAAATTCGCACCATATATTGCTAACTGCCTAGTTCATCCCTCTATACATCCATCTCTTTTAACTCACCCATCTGCACAAAATCCATTCAAAACCTCTATATGCAAAAACAATATTTGCAAAACAATCAATTTCACACTTTCGCTCTAACTCTTCATCAACCTACCTACGTATCTTCACAGAAGTCTCAAAGAAATCCCTCAGTGTTTCCTTTGCTTACGCCTTCTTCAAATCCTCTTCCACTCGCCCCTTTCACAAACATCGCTCTTGATTAAATCCTCTCCTTTCAATCTGCGAAAGTGAAATTATCAGAATTTTACAAGCCTGCACTACGATTACATACAACATTAACTCATCTCTCAACAATCACTTTCCCTCCTTCCAACCTCCTTCCTTCATTTTCACATACATCGATGATGGTGCCCTGATAACCTAAAAATACCAGAAAACTCCTTCGTAGACTACTTAACTTCAAACTTACACCTAATCTTCCACATACCCCTCATCAACTCCCTACCTCTGAAAACCGTTCTAACGCACATTCACTTATCCTCTCTACAACAAAGTCAGATGTCCATATCTTCATCTTAAAATTCACTAATCTCCTCCTTACCAAACGGGAGCACCCTTACGTCTAACTATTCGTTGGCTATCAGGCCACTGCCTTTGCAAAGCATCAAAGCATATCTCTTCCGAATTAGTTAGCGAAAATCCATACTATCGTTTCGGATGTGAGGCAATAGAAACGCCATACCATCTCATATTGGCATGTCAGATCTTCTCTTATCATCGCCAACTCATTGACACATTTGAAACAACTCTCACCACCGTAGAAAAAACCCAATGACAAACTAATCTCCCTCCTTTCATTTTCTATTTTAAATTAAAATCCGTAACTCCTCCATATTTCTACCAACATCTCTATCTTCCTTAACCAACTCTCAAGCCTACCCGAGCATATCAGCACACGCTGGAAAGTGCTTTGAGATCTACCTACCTACCTACCTTATATTTGTTCTAATTATTCAAAATAATTCAAATACTGTCATTTTTGAAATTCCAAAAAATAAAAGGTGCTTTTTTATTGAAAAAGTTTTGAAATGAACATTTTATAAATCATTTACTATAATATCTTTTTATAAATTTTCATAAAAATTATAATAGCTATTGACGAATTATGTCCAAAAGGGTTTGAAAACTTATTATTTGTTAAGTATTAACAACTATGTTATTTTTTTTATAAAACGTATATGTATCTCATATGTTTAATTATAATCGAAATTTTTAAGCCAACTTAAAACTTTAAATTCTCTTTAATTTATAAAAAAATCTGCTGATGATGGAAAAACTAATTTTATTTTTATTTTTTTCTAAAAAACATAAATAATAAGATAAACCATAAATAAGTTAAGAATTTTATAGATAGATATGGATTTATATTTTCTATGAAAACTCTTTTTAAGTTATTAAATTTTAAGGTATTATTTTGAAGTCAATATAATTTAAAAATTTCAGCTTTGTAATTTTTTGATAATTTAAAAATTATGCTATAAATTACAAAATTATTGGAAAATACATTGAAATCTCTAAGCTTGATTTTCGATCTCTAACACATGTAACTATCTCTAACACTGTCGACCTATTGAAGGTTATTCTTGCAAAAAAAAACATTAAAAATGATAAAATAGTAGTTTTTTTATATTCCTTTTTGCTCTAATGTTTATAATGAAATAATGGCGAACACTAAGTGTAAAATTTTGGAATTAAAATCTCATTTTTCATAATAATTTTTTATCAGGAACAACCTTTTAATAAATTTTGGTTACTTTTAAAAGACAAATTCGTATTATTTGTCTCATTAATCTTTTCCTTGTATATTACATATTACTTAATTACTAGCATGGATTGCGATGTTCTATAAGAGCTAATGCCAATGCCAAACTTATAAAATTCATGATTTTCACAATACTGATTTACAGAGAAATAGATGATTCACATTGGCATCTTTCAATAATCAAGTAAGAAGAAATATAAACACAATACAATGAAACAAGTGTGAGCGTATCCGAGAAATATTACAGTTATATCAAAGAATGTTATAAGTTGAAATAAACTATAGAAATGTGAATTGGATAAATGGAATATCAAAACTGTCAAATCAATCTCTTTACTTAACGATTTTGCATATAAACAAACATCGGGTATATTTTTTAATTTCAATCACTATGTTTATCTTTCAATTCTTATTCACTTCATTTTTCACACACGAATGATATAAAGAGAATAGCTATATCGACATCTTTATGGGCTGGCTTGAAAAAGCTTCACATAATTTCAATAAGGCTTTTATGACTTGAATATGACAAATTATATCGGTCTAAATGCACTACTGATATATTTTATTAAAAATCGTATAG
This sequence comes from Nectonema munidae, assembly GCA_030549495.1. Taxonomy (NCBI): domain Eukaryota; kingdom Metazoa; phylum Nematomorpha; class Nectonematoida; family Nectonematidae; genus Nectonema; species Nectonema munidae. The sequence goes on from JAUIRK010000729.1 coordinate 74,179, forward strand.
TCATTATATGAGTATTATTTTTTCCATTTTTTAATATAAAACGCTTTTCTGATGCTTGTAATAGAAAGAGTAAAAATATAATTTTATTCAAATATAGAATATAAAAGCTCTGCTCAAAAAATGGGCTAAATGTGAAAGATTTACCGATGCTGATTAAATATATAAGCCTGATTCATCGATACTTCAATACCAAGTTTTTCTGACCTTTAACCATAAGTTCACATTTGGATGAGGTCAGTAGTGGGATTCAGCCGGTTCGAACGGTTTGTTAGAACCGTCTCACGTAATTTTGTTGATTGGAAAATTATCAAAATTGATCTGTTTATTTGCTGACAAATTTGACTTTTTGTAACAGAACCGGCCGACAAAAAATTCGAATCCCACTACTGGATGAGGTACATAGAAGTGAAACTTTGGCGGCTTGCAACAACAATTTATTAAATGCCAAGCACTTTCACAAAATTAGTGTAACATTTTAGAATAGAAAGACAATAATACAACAAAAATGCATCCTATCTTTAAATTCATTCTAATTTGCTATTTGAAACACATTATTATTCATTTATATCTAGATAGGCTGTTTATATTTTATTCAAATTCATCATGATCTTTTTGCAATGAAAATTTGTGTAAAATGTAGAATTCATTTTCGTTCCAATTAAACCGTCAAAACCTAGCCAATTGTTACACCTAACATTAAAGAAGCCAAGAAATGGGCTTATTTTTTCAAAATGTTAATACTTAAAGACCTGTGTAATTTTTTTTGTCCTAAGACTTTAACGTTTACGAAACTTTTTGATGGCTTACTAGTTTTTGCAATCATATATATTGTATAAAATATGTTGCCTTATGTGACTTAAACCTAGTCAAATATTGTTTTTCTATAAATCATAATATATATTCAATTTCTATCAGATCAGTGTGATATTTATTAATAAGAACTTATGACTAATTTACTAGTAAAATAGTTTTACCAATAATTAGGATATTTAAATGATTTACTAAGTATGACAGACCATCCAACTAACTAACGATCTCTAAAAATATTAAATAACTGTTTAGCTCATTTAGTAACAACGTTTCAAAATGGAACTCAGTAATGTCAGATGGACTTCAGTAATCTCTTTAATTCTTTTCAAAACAAGAGTTCGTCTGTGTTTCCTTGGAAACATTAGTACTAAATGGGTTAAATAATAATTAACCAATAATCAAAAGCACAATCTATCACCAAAAATTCACAATTCACTATGACATCTTTCGTACCACAGTATTAAGTTTATAAAAATAATAAATAAGAATTTAAAAAACGCTGCTTCTACTCAGTTTTGCCAGATCCTTTAATTTTTCCTAAAATTTGTTACGTTTATGAATTTTTCTTAAATTTTTAATTTTTGGATTATGCAAAAATTTTTAAGTTTTGTAAAATTTCACCTTTCATTAGATAGTTGAAATAAACAGGGACAGTTTTTTTAATTCTTATTTATTTATTTTATACACGTAAAATTGGCGTACAGAAATGTCTTAGTCATTTTGCATCGTTATTTTTATGTAAAATATTTCAAGTTTGTTTTATCAAATAATTTTATAACTCAAAAGAAGTTTTTTTTATCATTTACAATTTTTTCCTTGTCATCTCTTAAAATTACTTAGAATTATCACGAGTCTATATTCATATCAAATTAAATATAAGATACCGCCTCCTTTAGTCTCATATCAGTTCTTTCAAATACACACCATAACTACGTCCGTCCAAATTTATACTTCGTCTAAGCGCCTCCATAGTTCTACCCCTCTTAGGATTACGAATCTCGTAAAAATGAAAAACAGCTAACAAGAACTTTTTAAAAAACATTATTTAAATTTTCGAATGAACAGCGGCATTCTTATCAAAAATAAATACATAAATGAAAGAAAAGTAGTGGGAAGTTATAGGTGATGCAATTACTCTCAAAGTAACATGCGAAATTTGGTGCCATGTGTATACAGTAAGTTACAGCTCTTTTATTCAAACCCAGGTAAAATTTGTAAATTTTATAAAAAGTCAACGATGGCCTTGAAAGCTCAGTATTTTTCAGCGGTGACGCTTATCAAAAAGACCATTCTAAGCCGATATTCTAAACTCAAATTTTTAAAGCATTTCTTTTTTAAGGAAATTTTTCAAGTGTGATGCTGAATTATTATTTGTAGTCATATCACACTAAAGTGGATTCACGCTGTTATTTGATGAAAATACGAATAATTTTCTATTCTACTATTTGTTTATTTTAGCCTTTTTTGCATGTTCAAGAAGAGTGTCTTAAATCAAGAATGTAAGCACATTTGATGGCACTATCAGAGTTCACCTATCACAATAGAGCTAAGTATGTAATAGAGATAGGTAATGAATTCACGAAGTGTGGTGTTTCTGGCTGTTTATATCCTTTCTTCTTGCTAAGAACTCAATTTGTTGGTGCAAAGTCTTTAACGTATCAACTCAAAGATCTTTTTCATCTTTCTGACGAGAACCTAGCTTACGAAGCCTTGATCCTTTTTTTCGATGAAATTTTCTACAAGTTATTGCTTGGAGATCCCAAGTCAAAGAATATTGTGATAATTGAAGATCTATTCTGGCCAGTTAAATCTAGGAATCTTATTGCTAAGCTACTTTTTACACAGTACGGCGTGACCTCGCTCCTCTTTATCCCCACTGCCTTATCCGCGTATACAACACTCGCCGTTGATACAGCTATCGTCGTTGATATAGGTTATGAATCGAGCACAATAACTCCTGTTGCACATGGCTCACTATTGCTTGATTGTGCATGCGAATTTCCTTTTGCTTTAAAAGCTATTGAATCTCAATTGATTTCTAAGTTGAAAGCGAGATATCCTGGACACCAACTAAATCATAAGAAAGAGGATGTACAATCTCTTATACGAAATTGTTGTTTCGTATCAAGTGTGAAGAGAATGCAGAAACTTAAGCAGAATCAAGAAGACAAGCTATGCCCAGATGTTGATTGTTCTACTGTTTTTGGGCAGAAAATTGTGTTATTAGGCTTGGAGCGAGAAACAATATGTGAAGTTCTTTTCCAACCCAATCTGGATGGCATTTCTCTTCAAAGCAGTATCTTGCTCTCTATTTCTAATTCTCCGATTGACTACAGGAAGGAGTTGATGCAAAATATATTCATCATTGGCGGTACGTCAAGTTTGCCGGGCTTAAAAAGTAGATTAAAAGAAGAACTTAAGATGTGTGTGCTTGATCAATTTTCAGATTTCTTTCCCATCAAAAATTTACATTTCCACAGTGTTGATATTAAGTCAAACTGCGTTTCTTGGGTAGGAGGTTCAATTCTTTCAAATCTTGATATTTTCGTATCCAGAGGCGTTAGCAAAGAAAATTTTGCTTCAACTGAACATGTACCTGATTGGAGTGATATATGCTAACTTAATAAATTTTACTTATTTTCATAATTTGTTTTACATTTTTAAAACTATTTTTACTATTGAGCATCGTTTTTTACGGGTATCTACCAATTTCTTAATAGAATAGCTTTCAAACAGGAAGCTGGATATACGATGATATTTTTATCATTTATATGTATTATTCAGAAGTAAATACTGAACGAGGAGATAGCTTAAAGACGAAATATAGAAATAAAATTTTTTTTTGAAAAAAATTACTAAAATTTAAAATCAAAAAATTTTCGAACTTTTGTGTGACATTTTTAATGTTCCCAAAATGGGAACGTTAGACAGTTCAGTATGTTTTTAAAAAATTCAATTAAAATCCAAATTTTCAACGAAAACTTTATACAAATAAAATTTTGAAAATTAATAAAAAGAAGTATCACTTGACGTGATAGGCGTCAAAACATTTTTTATGCAGTCTTTTTCCACATTTCAAACAACAAATCCGCGTGTTTTTCATTCAAAATACACATATTCCTTGGTTTATATCACCTAAATAGTGATTTATTTAATCATATCTTACTGATTTGGGGACTGGGGCATTATAGCCACCTTTTTCTTTCAGTTTCAGCTTTCAAAAGATAACTAATTATTTCTTTTCTGAATTCTAAATGAGATATCTTAGAATTTTGATTTATTATCTTAAAAAAAATTCAAAAGAAGCCACTACGGATAAGTTTATTGTGTGTGAAAATAAATTCCAGCACAATTTTTTAGATCTCAATGTAGGTCTATATGATGAAAGACGATCACATTGATCTACTCCACTCATACCAGTATTGTGCATTTTTACAATATATGGTTATAGAATCGTTGTCCTTTTTTCGGATTTTGATCTTCTTTCAGCTTTGCCTATAGGAGATAACCCGTAATAGTTGCTTGCTAAAGTAACCACTGAGATATCTTTCCATTTCAAGCAAAAAACAACACCGTCTGAACGATAATCAAGCTGTCCACGTTCATTCTTCTTCAATTCTTTAGAGTCCAACAAAGGGCATTTTGCTGTTCTATTTTCCCTTATTGTACCACACGCTCTTATGTTTTTTGAAGCTATATCCGATAAAATAGAATAGCTTGTAAAAAAATTGTCAAAAAAGACCACATGTCTATTTGGTTCTTTTATAATTTATAGGCTCAAGCATTTTCTGGACAACATCGAAAGCAAAAGGTCTAATTCTTTTATTTTCTTTTTCGCAATATATTGAAAAATTATATGCAAATCCGTTACTATTGCACATCATCCATGTTTTGTATCCAAACTTGATGGTCTTGTTTTTTTTATAAGTTGTTTTGCGCTGTGCAGACCTCTATATGGAAGCATACATTCATCAACGCTTAAAAACTTTTGGAAAATTCCAAATTGTTGACATTATTTTTTCAACATATCTAAAAAGGTTTCACCATGGCGAGTTTTGAATTACATAAGTTTTGATTGTCAGCAAGATGAATGTATTTTTTAATTTTTTTAAAATTATCTCTGGACATTGTTTTAGAGAACAAATCATTGGTGGGCCAACAATCTGAAGGAAGCACGTGAATACCACTTAGAAGAATCAACACTAAAAACTTACGAATTTCATTTTCATTTGTCTTGAAATTTGGGTCATTTTTGTCTCTTCTTGCATACAAATTTGTTTGTTCAACAATGTGATTAAGCATTTCATGTGTAAAAAAAGTTCAAATATTTCATGAGCATCTTTTCCCATGTGGTGTTGTCCAATTTTTTCAGCAACAAAACAATGAGCTTGTAGTGATAAATCTTTTTTATCCCAATCATTCTTCATAAAAAATTACTCTCGTCTTTCATTACCTCTAATTCACCACAAACTTCCTTTGGCATCGTTTCTTCTAACAAAATATCATCATCATATTCTTCTTCACTTTCCTTTGCTTTTTCATTTTCAGGAGGAACAATGACAAGAGATAACTTTCATCTTTTGTGTCTTCAATATACTCCAGAGCACTATCAAGAAATTAAAATTTTTCGTTTGCAAAACTCATAATTTTTAAAAGTATAAAAAATATAATAAATATTTCACAAAACAATGCTATAAAAATTTTTAGTCAGTTTGACTACTGAAGTGACTTACGTTCCCATTTTGGGAACATAAAAGTTATATATAAAAAAGCTTTATGTAAATTTAATTTTTTTTTAAATGCGAAGTCAAATTTTTTGCACAACTAACTCTTGATCATTTGTAATTCAGAAGTAAAAAAGCGTTTATTTCAAATCTAAAAAAAAATATATTTCAGACATTTTATTTTTTTGATTGTGCTCTTTTTTTATTAGATTAATTAAAATTAGTACACAACCCGCCGATGTTAAATAAGTATGCAGTAAAGCATATTTCTAGTTTTTACCTGAGTACTTTAAATATATTTTCTTTCCAATAACCAAAAATATTTTTTTTTAAATTATGGCGTAAAATGGGTTAAGGGTAAAGAAGTTAACATCAATAGTATTAAAGATATTGATAAATACAAATAGTTTAATTTAGTGCAATGTAATAAGAATTGATCTCAGACATTTTTTCATCTAGCGCAGTGGTTCTTAACCTTTTTTCTATAATTCCCCATTTTTTAGTGAGCAAACTCTCAATTTCCTACCACAGTAATCGTTCACTAAAAAAAATTAATTTTAACCTATTCAGTGTTTAGTGGGTAAATATACATTTTGCTTTTTTGTGTCATTTTACAAACTCGAAATTTTTCTCGAACATTTGTTGAGTATAGATAAAAATGATATTTTGAAAATATTTTTTATGATTTCAAAATTTTGAGAATACTTGGGCAAGATTTTTTCCCACAACGGTTATGGATTTTTGTAGAAATAAAAATTATTGTGCAGTTTATATAGCCATGAATAGTATATATCATTTTGTCATTTTTTTTAAATAATTAGCAAGATGAACGAACGTGGGAGCACGGTGCTCGAATATTTGCTAGAATTTGATAGCGAAAAAGGTAGACCAGATAAAGTTATAAAACTAAAATTTGTGTATTGTATGATTATAGTTGCAAAAGCTACTAAGATCAGACAAACTTAAAAAAATATTCTCTCACCAGGACAACAAGAACTTTTACTGCAGTAATAGCAATCTGATCACTATCTTCCCTTCTTTTGTAATACTTAAATCCTTCATGAAACATTTTCAAATAAAGGTATATTGTTAAATTAATATTTTACAACTAAATCTATAAGATTTAATAGTATATCTTAAATTATATCTAATATTTATAGTATATAAAAAAATAATATGATTATAAATAGAATTAATGTTAAAAATGTGAATTATAAATATATATAAAAGTGAGTTTTTGCATTTGTGTTTGTGAATGGTTTGTGAGTATAATTAGTTATAGAAAAATGTAGAGTGAGGAAAATAATAGTTGCGAGAGACACGAGAGAGAAGTGATAAGGAAAATATTAGTTGCGAAAGAAACAAGTGAAAAGCTTGATGAGGAAGATAAGTAAAATGAGTGGAAAGATATCGAGTGGTAGTGTGAAAGCGAATGATTAAAAGTAAGAAATATCTTAGCTTTCATGTGTTTTCATTCATAACTAGATTATATCTCTAATGTGGATGGCGAAAAGTGTGTATTGATTGATGAATGATGATAGTGCTGTGTGTGCTTACGCCAACTTATATGCACTGGGCTCATTGCTGAATGTGTGTGTGTGTGCGTGTTCCAAGATATGGATGGAGAAGTGATTTTTTTATGTTTGGCATATTGGAAATGCTCAGTGTGATGCTATAGTAGTTACTTTCATGTTTTGTCGGGAATTTTAAAATATTGACTTTTTAGGCGACACAAACGGATGGAATTCCCCACTTAGTCACATCACCGGTTAAGAAAGACTGATTTGCTTATTATGAACAAAGTGCACTGAACAATGTCTTCAATGAAAGTCGGTTTAATTTTTTCCATTTAAATTGTAGAAGTTTGTTTAATAAATATGATGAGGTCAGGTCCCGATTTAATATAATTGGATCAAATCTTATTCATGTTTTTGCATTGACAGATATGGAATGATAGAAATTTATGTTTGATTTCTGGATTCAATTTGGTTACTAAATGTAGAATTATTAGGTCTGGTGGAAGTGTTGATTTTTATGTTAATGATAAACTTCGTTTTGATGAATTTTCTGTTGATTTAAATCTTATAACTTTTGAATATATGGTTATTGACCTACCTGAATCTAAAAGTAGACTAGCAACTCTTTATAGACCACCTGATACAAATTTATCCCAATTTTTATTGGAATTTCAACTCTTCTTGAAGTACATTGACTTTAATAACAAAATATTCTTGGCCGGTGATTTTAATATTGATCTATCTAATCTAATTGATCAGTATGCTGATGAATTTTTAAACCTATTGTTGAATTATAAACTATGGTTTCCTTCTCCAACGCGTTTCTGTAAAAGCAAGGCTACTTTGATTGACAATAATTTTTATAAATTTTTATTCTCATGTAGCTCAGTCGGGCCACATATTAGTTCAAATCTCTGATCATCTCCCTAACTTTTTCTCCATACAAAATTTCAAAGTAAGGGATAAATGCTTGTATGAAACAATTCAGTAAAAAAATGCCTAGATGACCTACTTAGTGAATCTTGGGGTATTGAAGAAAGCTATGTTGTTGACACCTATTATAGATTTTACAAAATTACAAAAATTAATTGATAGTGATTTCTTTTTGCTTAAACATAAAATAAACAATGAGTGTAAATGGTATACGAAAGAATTAATATGAAGAGAAATAAAAATAGATTATATTCAGTTTGCATTGTAAAACTCGGGATAACGATGTTTATAAAATATTCACAATATTAAGAAACCATTACAAGAAGTTGGTGAAAAGAGCTAAGCAGGCTTATTACTATACTTTTTTCATTATTGTAAAAACGACAACAAAAAAATTTGGAATATAATAAATTCACTAAGTTTGGTTTTAGATCTGGTTCATCTACCGATACAGCTCTTTCACAAGTTGTTAATGAATTTTTTGCTTCTTGTGATTATAAATATAAAAATTTAGTTATATTCATAGATTTAAATAAAGCCTTTGATAAAGTTCATCAAAAAGTTGCTGTTAAATTCTTGAATTTCATTGAAAGTTATCTTAGAAAATCGTATGCAATATACGGTAGCAAATGGTCAGGCATCGACTAAATTGTTAGTTAAACATGGATTGCCTATCACAGGGATCCATATTGGGACCTCTCTTTTTTGATATATATATATTTATATGATATCTTTCAATTTAATAATGATTTATTTAAAGTATATATGTATGCTGATGACCTAGCAGTTTTGTATCGGTCTAAAGTGTTGTCGTATACTCTAGCTTTTTCTTTGCCTGTTTTTTAAAGATATTTGGTATCTGACTGTTCAACTCACTTCAATCCTCTCGACTGATATTGAATACTTAACAAGCAAGCAAATCAACTGCCTCTTTAAATATTGTTCTCTTATTTCTCTAAGATATGTTACATACATCATCTGTGTATAGACTTATAAAGTGTTTTTTAGTATCTACTATTGATTCTACTTGAATATTTCATTGTTTTTCATAATGTCTGCTCTATTATATTGTTGAAATTCAAGGGTTTCAGTTGCGAATTTTTTCCCATATAATATTCAATAATTTGTTCCCTTTTTTTCTACAATTATGAACATATAAAAAAACTTGTTTTTTTCGTTCAAAAATAAAATAAAATTATTATTATTATTATTATATATGTGTAAAATCTATTTATTTGCAAAATTAAGGAATTAGAGAAAAATTAGCATATTTAAATCGCATTTTGACAGGTTTTCATTGATTTTCAAACAAAATACAGATCAGAATTGAATTTGAAAATCGGTATATGTGTGATTTATTTTAAATATCGTTCATAAAAAAATTCAATTTTGAGATAAGTAGATATTTTAAATACCTTTTTTTCATGTTTTGATTGATTTTCAAACGAAAAAAGATAAGAATGGAATTGAATATACTTGAAAATGGGTATATATGCGATAAAATTATTTTATAAGAAATTCAATTTTGAAATGAGTATCTATTTTCAATCACTTATTTCCACAAATTTGATTCGATCACGATTGATCACGAGTGAGTTAGTTACAAATTAATTGTAAAAAGCAAATGAAATTTCACAACCAGGGGTGGTTATAACTTTTAGGGATAGCTATAGCTTTATTTCTTAAACCTTACTACTTACTTTCATATGTGTCATTAATATTTTTTGAAGAGTTACAATATTTAAAATTTGGCAATTGACAGATTAGATAAAAAAAGAAATATATGCTTGAACTTAAAATTTTCTCTTTTAAATTCTTTTATGTATTTACTTTTACTTTTAGAAAAAATATCAGGTTAGTACAATGATCACTCATCTATATTAAAAGTTATCAATATTATGTAAATGATTTGTAAAAATATCATTTAATTTTTTAGATTTGGATAATCGAGTTGGCTTCGAGAGAGTCTGAAGGAATCCATTAGTTAGCATTAAACAGAGAAAGTTAAAAGATTGCTTGTTTGTGTTAATGTTCAAAATATTTATATTAAAGTCGTCAGCGATACAAAAATCCCATTTTAAACCAGTTTAAAGTAGTCTTCAAGTGATAAAAGAAAGTTAGGAATCAAAGTATTAGGTGGCCTATAAAATCAACAGAAGCATTTACTCCATACTGTGTAAATTTAGCGAAAAGAAAATCAGTAGACGATTCAGTGTATTCTTTATTATTACTATAAGCTAATTGAAACAAACTCCTATAAAAAATACCAACTCCTCCTCCAGTCTTTTTTCTTTCCTTGAAAAGACACTTATAGCGATCTAGTCTGAAACTTATATAATTACTTGAGTTCCAGATTTCAGTAAAAACTATGAAGTCTGGAAGAAAAGCAAGTGATTTGAAAAAAAAATGATAAATTTGCGAATAAGCCCCTGATATTCAAATGCATGGGTTAAAACTGGCAGAAACGATTATTTGCGAGATAAAGGTAATTCATCTTGATATAAATATTTTGTTTATTCCAAATTAAATTCGGAAAATATATCAAAATCATATAGATCACTTTCATTTCTTTTAATTATACAAGGATTATAGTGATGTATTTTAGGATTCATTTTCATGTGTATATTGATGTTATAAATAGTATTAAACTTCAGATAATCGAAATTATTTTTCCTTATTGGACCACTTTAAATCAAAAGCAGTATGTATGCTACCTTTGATATTTTTTGACTCATAATTACAACCTTTTAAAAGTTCTTTATTTTCAGAAGGATCACATGGTTAGCACTGCAAAATTTACAAACCAGGGAAGAAATATTCTTACAAGATGAAGAGTTGTGTCCAAACTTACAACATATTTTACAATGTTTGCATGAATAAAAATCAAGAACATTATGACATTTCATACCGATTAACAAAATATCACCACTTTTTTTATAAGAGTTCTTATATAGTTATGTGCTATAAAAATATTTGCCCAGCTGAAAAATGTTTCAGCTTTTGTTTAAATTACTGGCTACATCACTGCCTCTGATCAAATATAGCTCAAATTTGCAATAATATATCAATTAAGTGGAAAAATAAAGATTTTAAATATTTATCCTAAGACTTAAATTTGAAAAAGAAAAGTAATATGGAAAATCTACTCACAAGAAAAAACAAATCTTTTATAAAAAGATATATAATTGAAAAATTTATAGGGGGGGGGGGGCAAAATGCTTCCTTATTAAATCCAAAGAATCCAAAAGAATAGATGTGCGTCCCTGCCTTAACTGACCTTTCAAATTTGAAAGTAGTCAATTTTTTACCACCTAAAGTCTAAAAACACTTTTCTCTTTTACTAAATTTTCGTATCTTATTTAAAAACATTAATAAAGTTATTAAAGTGATAAAAGAATATACTCACCCAAAATATATAAGTATTTTTATATTTTGTTAACTTAAAATATAAGAAAATTTTTTAAACTATTGATATTGGAAGGCGGAAAAACAACAATGTAAAATGGCGAAGTTTATTTCGGGGTTCTCTTTGAAACAAAAAAGTGGACTGACCCTATATCAAATAACAGTGTGATTTTTTTCAAAGTAAATTGAATAGCAAAAAAACGTTCTTAAAGTTGAAATAATGAATTTATAACACTATACATGGAGGCTTGAAAGCAGAAGAACACTTTAAACTACCAAGTATAACTCCTGGAATAAGTATACGGCTAGGGGTCTTTTAATTTTAACTTGGAATGTAGCAGTATATGCAATGTGTACTTAAAAACCTTCCTAACTGATCTCATGTCAAAAGAAGATGCGTTTTTTTCTAAAAACAAATCAAACACGTGTTCTTACTGGTATCTTTTTCAACCAAATTTTGCATTGAAAGTATAGGGAGAGCATTCGATTTTGTCACATTACATCAAAATTTTTATAAAATAAAAATATCCTATAAACATCTATATCTATAGAAATTTAGGATGTTACATGTTTGAAAAAAAATTATATTAACTTTAGAATAGTTTCGCAAAAAAGGTCGTTATCTCTATATATGCGTGCTTGTGTAAGTAAATATATTTCTTCCAGCTGATAAAAATGTTGGTAATCATAACTCTGTTATTTATTCAAATTTTTCTAAGATTTTGTATATTTTGTATCTAGCGTCCTATTAAAAGATATGCAAGTTTTCATTCGATATTGATTTTCCCGAGTTCATCAAAATGATATATATTCAAGTATACAGTATGTCTGGCAAACGCACTATACTTTGTACGTTACATGATGTGCTTTCTCTACATTTCGTTGTTTCTTCTTGATGTCTCCCGTGGTCTTGCCAGACCAGTGAGGCAATGCATTTTCAATTATTAAAACTAATATATGAGCGTTTATAAATGCACTATATTTAATAAGGAACGCTTATAAATGCTTTTTAATACAAATCTGCTTAACCTTAGTAGATATAGTCTGATTAATCTAGTTGTAAACCAGGCTAGAAATTTGCCAGCCCTGAAGGAGCGAAAGAAAGAGAAATATGATGAGGGTATATGGACTGAGATTTATTATTGTTAACATTATAAACGAAAAAGGTAAATGGAGTATAAAAATAAAAACCAAGCTGGAATGTGAGCAAGTTTGCATAGTTTGTTGCGCAAGTACTTGTTTGTAGATGCTTTTTTGATTTAAGTTTGATTAAGATGCTTCATCACCATCTATACTACTGAAGCTTTCCTTTGCTGAGCGTTTACTTTCGTTTATGGGAAACACGTGAAACTTGTGCCTTTTCTTGAACATTTTTTGCATACTCTCAAAATTAGAAATTTTTTTGGATGAATTTTGTTGTGAAATAGCCAATTGGTTAGGTGACGAATATTGATCTAAAGATTTACTTTTAAGATTGGTTAAAGAAGGAATAGTCAAGAAATTGGGTTTGGAAGCGGTTACATCTGAGGTTTTGGCAGACGCCGTATTCAATAATGCCATCTGAGCCATTTGGGCGTAGCTGAAGCGTCTAGAAGAAGGAATGCTTGGGTTGAGGCGTTCGTTGATGTCTTTTGGCGTGATGGTTATAGAAGTTTTATTTTGGGGATTAAAAAGTATGTGGACGGGGGTCGTCGCAGAGAAGGTATTTTGGTATGAATCACTGTCTATGTAGTCATCTTCTTTTTCGCTCTCTCTTTCAATATTTGCATCTCTCATCATTATTCCACCATCATGACCCATAATGACTTCTTGCTTATTATCGATGTAAGCAGAGCCTTCGGAAGAAATGACCGTTATATCATTATTTAAGATGTTATTGGATTCGAGATACAAACCGTTTTCCTTTTTGTCAACACTGTGTGCATCATTTTCTCCATTCAATGCCATTAACTTATTTACTGAAACATTGTGCACGCTTTTCATGTCTTTTTGGTAGAAAAAAGTGAAAATAGGCTCCATGTTACCTTGTGTCATCAGGTCTTTTGGAAATGGTATGGAAACGATTTCTCTGTCATCTTCGAAGAGTGACCACTGTGGTTTAGAGCATGACGAAACTTCATGATACTCAGCAGTCATGCAGTAAGCCGGATTTATTTCTGTGAAATTTGAAACAGACGGTAATGCATTGCACTGAACTATATTTATAATTTCAGTGGCTGAAAGCTTAATAGCTTTGTTCAAAATGTAGTTATTGTTCTTTCCAATGATGTCCAGCACTTTTTTAAGCGTTGAAGAGTTTGGATATATATCCACTGCCCAGTCATCAGTAGGTAAAAATATGGAAATGATTTTTTTGTTAATACCCTGTTCTTTAGTGAATTTGTAGATGTGTAAAAGAAAAACAATAAGGATAGGGGAGAGAACAATTATAGAATATAAGATGAGCCAAATGTTTTGATATGAAACTTGAACGAATTTATAATTGAAAAAGAAGATGAGCAAGATGTAGGCTGGCGTGATATACGTCCACAAATACTTTAAAAAGAACTTTGCTTTCATATGGCCGAGCATGATATACGTGTCTAAGAAAAGGCGGCTGGGTTTGTACACGTATGCAACAAAGAAACACTCTATCAAAGCAATTGTCAGCATAGAAAGCTTGTTTAAGTTGTGGTTTAGGAGAGTGTGCGTTTTGGAGTTTAGCACCATGCTTAGCAAAAAGGTGGGCAGGAAAACCAGAAGAATGATTAGCCAGCGCGAAGAGAGGTGCTTGTACTTCATCTCGGCGATAGCTTCAATGCTCGTGCGGATGATAGGGCTCTGAGTGTTGATTCCAATGATGAACATGTCCAGAAAGAAGATTGGATAGAGAATTTTGGCGTAGGAGGACATGGATAATAAAATGGAGTTGGTAACGAATATTATGGTGCTTGTAGCAGGTATGATAGTTCCAAAAGGTGTGCATGTTATGTAACTGATGTAACCGATGACTGCAAAAGTCGTGCACCCTGTAAATGCGCAAGCAATAATGTGGACACAAGGAGATAGAAGGGAGCTTATGAAGAAGTTATTGAAGAAGGGGTTATGCGAGGCGATCATCACAATGACACCAAAACAACAAAAGCTGGATAAAAAGCTTTGCACCAAAGCATCATGCCATATTAAAGGATTAAATATTTTTTTATTTACCGTAAAAAATTTGACAGCACCTTCCAAACCCCCTGGAAGCATGAGAGAAGATATGAAGAAGTAGGTTAGGAAGATCCACGTGAGTAGAGAGATGCAATGCTTTAGTGTGTTTAATGTTTTGCCGATAAAATTGCCCTTTACAATCAAGATGATAATTATGATCCAAGAAAATAAAGAAGTTCCTAAAAACTTCCAAAAGTCGAAATCTTTATAATTCTCAACACCCTGCGTATCAATCAAATCCTTCATGAATTCCATCTCAGATATTTGAATTTTTTGAGTAGTATTAGAACACGTAGAATTATGAGAAATTTTGATCAAGTCTTGCATTAAGAAGCATTCGTCAGTGTTGAAGCTGTTTGAGCAATAATTCCAAGAAGCTACACCGTCACACGAGTCAAAGAAATATATAAAGCTGATTGAAGTTAGTTGGTTCAAAAAGAGAATAAGGCCTAAAGAGATAAAAAGCATGGAATAACCGGTGCCTGCTAAGGCCTGCGATACACTCCACACTTTTATTGGGCCGTTACTCGAAAACTGGCCCAAGAAAGACTCCAGATAAAATAAAGGAAAAATGACAACGAGCATGGAGATGGTATACGAAAGAAGGAAGTTTCCCCCTCCGTGATAGTAAGCAAAATATGGAAAGCGCCATATATTGAACAAGCCGACAGAAAAGTGTAAGCAAGAGAATAAGTGGCCAAACTTCTTCCACTTTTTCTTGAAAAATATATCCCCAAATTCTGTACTTAAGGAGGAAGCTGTGTCATCAGCATCATGATTAATCATTCTTTAAAAATTTTAACGTCATGGCAAAATCTTAAAAGTAAAGACAAATAATAAATCCACTCACTACACCGTTCTAAGTTATAATTAGTAAACAAATTAATGACCAAAGCCTGTACAGCGTCTAATGATTTAAGGCTGATAGTAATACTTATAATTCTAAATCATCTTCTCTCCACTTGTTTTTCACGATTGCGAAATTTAAATAATCTCTCATAAGAAGAGTCTTCAAGTCCTTACCTAAGATCGTTGAGAGCTGTAGATGTTGCAGGATTCTTCTTCGTTCTTTTCACCTATGCTGGTGTTATAGTGGTACAGTTTTAATTACATTAATTAATATCAGGCTATATAATTGTGCTAGGTATGAATATTTATCACAAAAGTGCTGCTTTTCTCTTTCATTATTCGTACATATCAGTGTTTTCCATTTCTTGGCCTTTTACACTGTATTTATATACCTTATTTTTATTTTGGTACATATATTTACATACATGAGCGCGTGGATATCGCGTTATTTAAGTGAGAAAGAAGATGCTTTTATGAATAAGAGCAGAACGAAGAGCACAATTAACTGATTTAATTTATCATATTGGTAAAGAGGGACAGAAAATGTTTTAGTATGCTCGCAATGCAGGTTAAGAAACCATTGAAAATAAATTCATTCAAGACAAAATAATAATAATAATCAATAACATTGATTGAACGAACATAATTGGCACATAAACACCTATATTTATGAGTTATTACTTACATTCTTAATTTCACTGAGGGTAATTTTATCTCAATATAGGATGGATTCATCGCTTTTGGACCGTTTACTGGGGAAAATTATACACGATTAATTGTCTCTCTTTACTTTACGATTTTTTGACCGTCTTTTTCCACTTTAAACTTCTATATCGTGAATTTTTTTTATCAATGAACAATGAAGTGAAATAACTACGCCACATACACTCCAAATGTTCATAGACTCTCAATATTTAATCAGAAATATTTATTCCCCGTTGAATTTCTATAGTCCTTCCTTCTGTATACCACTTTATATTTTTTAAAAATTGAACAATTCATTACGGTGACTTAGATTTTACAATGTTCTTTACCGGCTTCAAAAAATTGCTATCTTCAGAAGAGAAAAAATGATTAAAGTGTGACTTCGATGATGTTGCATATTGAAGGCATTATTATCAAAGTCATTTTACTCAATACTTAAAAAAACATTTTTTGCCCCTGATGATAGGATGAGTTGATTTATATTTACTATTAGTGTATCTATCAAATAATCACAACTCGTTCATAAGAGTTTCCAGTGTTTATCACATCACACAATATAGCATTTATACATAATATTGCACACAATTCTCTTAATCGAAGTTATTGTCTATGACAGTGTTTCTCAGCCTGTATGGACTATGTTTTTCAAAAGATGGACAGCAAGTTAGGATGGACCACAGAGAACAAATTAGAGCTTAAACCTTAGACAAACGCCTTCACTCCCTTGAAAAATATCTTGCATCCCCATATTTTTGTTTGTTTTTTAATTAACAGAATAGATCACATTTCAGAAACATTTTAATTACTAACTAAACAGAAAAATATTAAGCACTTATATTGAAAAGAAGAAGATACATTTAATCTTTTCCAATCGCAGTATAGTCAATATTAATCTTAACAAAAAAAGTTTATTTTTTGCGCCATTTATCTTCCTTCCACGCTTTTGGATCATAAATCTTTCTTTGTTCGAGTAATATCATTGAAAATTGGTAAGAGACACTCTTTGATATCAACTTTATTTTTATTAGGCTTGTAAGCAATATATTCGTCCAAGGAGTAAACTACATTTCAAGTCTTACAAATCGTAGACTAATGCAAGATGTGGACTCTTCATATAATCTATGATTCTGGGATGATGGCAGCGAAAAAAAAATCAATGCCATTGTTAACTACTTGAACAAATGTTATTTCTATATGGTATATGTACCTTTTTACAAAAAAACGAATGATAAGAAAAAGTATTTTATTCAAATATTTCGCCTTCATTTTAATGAAAATGAATTATCAGTTCTACACGGTAAAAAGTTACTAATTCTAGTTTGTTCAACATTACAGTTTGCATCTGATGTTGACATGTCGGATAAGGATGTTGTCTGGAAAACAAGAAATATAGAGTGCGCGTAACAAATGAATAATATGAACCCATATCTGTCAACTTTTTCCATATTACGGCACAAAACATATTTTTTTGAGGCACAGCATATAAATTTTAATATAAAATTAATAAAACTAAACTGACTGAGTTTTATTAGTATTCCTCTACTAGGTCCTAGACTTTGTACGAAAAAATGAATGAGAAAAAAAAGTTTAAAACTTTTAAAACCTAAAATAAATTATTTCAGGAGAATAAAATTTGTCCTGAGTTAAAAAAATTCAATTATATTAATTTTCAAAAAAATAACATCGAGGAATAATATCAATTTCTCACGGTATATTATATAATGCCGCAGCACCCCGTTTGGCAGACACTGATTTAAACCTTACGAAAGCACGCTCTAAGTTGATTGCATCAAGACTGAAAGAATAGAATGCAGTGACTAGAGGTGTGAAAGTTTCAAAACGCCGAGTAGGACATGAAGATCATTTCTACTTTATGCCTGACAATTAATGCGCCAGCACAGACATAAAATATTTTTTGAAGAAATAGCCTTATGTATCAGCCTGATCAATATAACATGTGTCCATTGATCCCCTTTAAAATGTCTCAATGCTGTCTTACTTCACAACTGCCAACCAATATTCATCTATCCATGTTGGTTACTCTGTTCAACTAAAAGAAGATAGGATAAACTAAACAATTTTATTAGAGAAGATCAAATATAATGAGTATAGGTGGAACATATGAGGTAACATCTACGACGTCGTAAGATGTCGGAAATACTATTGAAATTGCAAGATGAATATACTAATCACCGTTGTTTTCTATGGTTGTAGGACAGTCGTGTTGGTAGAATATCCACTACCAAAAACGTTAATGACTAGAAAGGTTATATGCCTTCACGCTAGTATCCAAAATTTAGAGTATCGTTTTCATGCCTCTAGTGAAACATTCCTTCTCCACTTCCCATCAAACCAGGCCTAATTAAGCTATTTAGTTAGACACAAATAGTGATGTCTATGCAGAAATACGCAGAATCTTTCCCACGCTGTGAGAAGTATGGGCAGCTGGTGGTGTGTTTCTAGGACCCCGAGTTCGAATCCACAGAATCATTGGAGAATAAGATAGCCTTTTTAGGCATTGATAGAAGATATCACAAAAGATCATTAAAAAATTAAGGTTGTTTTTAGATTATTAAAATTAGTAGATTTCTAATTTTTATCATCAACACTAAAGCTATACGTAATGTGTCATTTTGGCGATCACGTCATCAAACTTTATTTAAAAAACAGCAAAATCTATAATGAAAGAAAACTACTTCAACATTTGTAAGCGAGTCTATTAGAAAAGAGATTAATGCAATTTTTATTAAAAGAAAGAGAAATACAAAAATATGAAGATATAAGCATAGTTAAATTTTGTATAAAAACCTTCAATGGTATAAATGCTTTATTCCTAAAGAACAAATAAAATATATATTACACACAGATGGAGTAACTAATGCATTGAGTTTGGTAGTTGGATTTCGCCTGATGATTTAGATCACTATTCTTCATCAAAATCAACGAAAAATTCGGGCAATACTGGGGAAAGTAGCTTTGGAGGATTATTAAATTTGTCGAGATTGCTTGTAGTGGCATCGCTGACTATTTTGTTCTCCAAGGCCCATCTAAGATCATTTAAGGTAATGATTCCGATTAACCTGCCCAAGCTTGTGACATAAGCATGGTGTAGATTGAGTAGGGAGAAAAGAGAGTGAATTCGAAAAAGAGAAGTCTTCGTAACAATTTGAAATGGAGCAAGATCATATTTTACATTAGAAAAGTCGATAATTGAATTTAACTTGTTAACTTTCCACCGATCGAAATTTGGAAAAGTGCAGTTGTTGATCTCGTTATAGCCAATGCTTAATTTGCTTATCTTTTGAGTAAATCTACCGCGTTTCGTGATGTAATTTGAAGAGTACTTACGATTCTTTTCTTCAAAGTGTGCTTTCTCTAGAAGCCATTTATCTCTACTGAGAACTTCGTTCAAAAACTCTTCTGTTTGCACGAAAGTAATTGAGCCAATGAGAACCATTGATTTTTTGGAATCAACGATGGGAAAGGCTCTACATTTTTCTCCATCGATTAATCCCTGAATGTTTTGATATGTGGAATCAGAAGACAAAAAGCGAACATTTCGATTCATAATGTCTTCAGCAGACTTTTTATAGAATTCCTTATTCGGTGAATCAATGCTTGGAATGAAAGGTAATCCCTTTATCTTGATGATGCTATCGTAAATAGATGGTTGTATGCAGGATGTAACACCTTTCGATATGATGACACAAATCATGATAGGAAGGATATGAGCAATTTGACCAGTAAGTTCAAAAACGATAACGGCGGTTGAAATGGTTCCCGTAACGCTTCCTGTTAACGCTGCAGCACCTGCCACTGCATAGACACCAGGTGTAACAAAGGTATGCAGAGACATGACGTGGATACCAGTTGGAAAACAGAGTAAAACAAACTCACCAACAAGTCTACCAAATGCTGCTCCGGATATGAAGACGGGAACAAAGCATCCTGCGGGAATGGGAAGAGAAATGGCTAACGCTGTGAGGAAAAGCTGGGAAAAGCTGTATATTAACAATTTTGAGTAAATGCTCATTGAGTTATTCTCCCAGAGGGTGCCGTTGCCAGTAGAAGGAGTGTTTGATGAGTTAATTGGAAAAGGAGGTTGAAGCGAGATGGAGTTGTTGGAGAAAAGCGCATCAATCACAACTTTATTCGTTTTGCCATTATTCATGAATTGGCCGAGAGCGTGGGGAAATGTAAGTGCAGATATTAATAAAGTGATGAGCAAAGGATAGAGAAAGCGATATTTGCGCAAAAATGCATTAACAATCTTATTTTCACGCATTAAATTCACGAATTGTCGGTGAAAGAAGACGAAGAAAGCGCCAATTATGCCCGTAAATATGCCCATGACAGCAAAAATGACGATCTCCGGAGGATCAAATGGAAAATGTGTTATAAAGTTTGTTTTAAATAATGCAGTGATCGTTTCTTCGTCATTAAACCATACGGCAAGAAATCGAAAAATGAGAGCTGAGGAAACAGCTGCGAAAAAGCCACGCCAGTAATTTTTCACCGCAAAATAAGTCGCCGTTACTTCTATACTAAACAATACACCGCCAATAGGAGCCGCAAAGCTGCAGGAAACGCCAACTGCACACGCTGCCGAGTATATCTCGGTTATGCAAAACGAGGGTTCCGACTTGGATGACAAAAATGTGTAGACATTTCTCTGAAGAGTGGCTACAATGTTTGCTAAGTGCACGAAAGGACCTTCTTTTCCGATGGGTAAGCCACTTCCCAAGGAAGCTGTCAAGCCGATACACTTGGCAATGAAGGTAGGTAGGTTAAGGTATTCTTTCAGTATTATTCCTCGAAGAATTGTTTTCATTTCAGGAATGCCAGAGCCGATTGCTTGAGGACTGACAAAAAAAACGAAGACAGAGGAAAACATGATGCACACACACGCGTAAAACATCCACGCCAAAGCATGCAATCCCATGTGGGTGTCGGTGTAAGCTAGAAGAAGTGAGCGCCCAACTAGCATCATGTGAACGATGTAATCGATTAGGTAACTCAGCAATGCCATTATTATACCGAGGACAGCTAAGAATATCCACTCCTCAATTTTGAAGTTTATGTAAACTTTCTTGATCTTTTTAACCACATTTTGGTAATTCTGCTTTAAGTGATGTAGGTGCAAATTTCCTATTTCAGCCTGCATTCTAATCGACTCTTTTCTCTGTTGGATCTTTTTCGCTTCTTCCCTGGCCAGAGTGGCGTAGTCCTTTCCATAATGCCCATACATGATCGTTTGTTGATACCCTAACTCCTCCATTTGCCGTCCGAGCGCGAGAGATTCAAATTGAGAATAAAGACTGCTAACTTGCTTATTCAAGAAATGATTGATTCATGGAGAATTCATCACAGTGCTAGCATGTGAATGACTTCTCTAAAAGATGATAATTCATTAGTAAAGTTTAATGATGCTGAGTGCAGCGTTGATAAGATGAAAGGAAAAAAAACTTCGGTCGAGGCTCAATTACAAAAGAACTAATGAGAGAACCTAAAACTTTGTGCATCTCCCAGGGCCCAATGATGTCGAACCTATGGCACACAAGGTTATTATTCCTGGCAAGCGAGACACCATATTTTATTATTGAAAAGTATTTAATCTAATAAAAAATGTTTAATATTTAGTAATTAAATCTTAAAGTTTGATTCAATTAATGACAAATCCTAATAATAATTTGTAAATCTAAACACCCAATAAGCTTACGTTTATTCTGGTTTTAGTTTAAAGTTCATACCTAACTGAACTGCGACGGGTTATATCCAAAACACCATATTAAAAATTATTTAAATATTCTTGGTAAGCTTTTGTGTACGTTTTTTCCTTTTAAACTTTATGTTTATAGGCTGAAATTATGCTAAAAATGACTGTGAAGTTTGACATTTTGGGAGGTGGATCGCAACGGAAAAGCGTTATATATTGTGTGATCTCTTGCAAGACTGAGTGTCTAAATTGTAGCGCCGATCTCTCCAAACCTAATAACGTATAGAATATCAACTTTATTTAGAATGCTTACATCGAATCTCTGAAATACCACTTAGCTTAGATTTTTTGAAGATTTCGATAAAAAGTCACACCCCTTAGCAACTATATTGTGAAAGATAGAGTTCCATTTATTGCTTTAGCCAACAATTTAGTAGTGATTTAAAAACTGAAAGGGCTTAAGTAAAAATACAGATATAAATAATCATGCAAGGTTAGCCGTAATTTTGCGTTAAGCTGTGGGTAAACTATAAGAGAACAGTTCGTGAAACTGGTGTCTTTATCAAGAGAACACAAAAGTTAAATATCCACAATGTTGTGTTGGAGTATTTTTGACACAACGAATACAACGTGAAAAGGTAGTGTCCATCACAAGTGACGGCGCCACATCTGTAGAGGCGGACTACATCTGGTTTCATAAATTTGTTTGTAAAAGAAATCACGCAATACCATTATTTTCTACATCAAAAAATTGTTTGTGCAAAAAATTAGATGACATATTCAATGATATTACAAAAATGATGAAAACATTTTTACTAGTTCTCTTCATTTTCGTCAGTATCAAACACTTGTCGAATAGGCTGAAACACAATATAACAATTTCGCATGATTGAGTGAGTAGAAGAAAAGATCTGCACAGGTTTGTGGCTTGTTTTACGAAATTGAACTTTTTGTGAATGAAAAGGAAGAGAACTTACCACAACTCAATGTTGTGGTTTGGCTTAAGGGCATTCATGTTCTTCACAATCTACTTCCATAAACCAAACACAAAACTACCGGGAGCAAAAAAACAGGCACCTTCTTATGTGATATGAACGCATTTGAGAAAAAATTTCAGGATTTTGAAAGACAAGTCAAAAGTGGGAAACTTAAATATTTCCTTAATCCCAAAACTCATTAAAAAATTGGACACTTGCAAATAGGAAAACTTCAAAGAACTTAAACGCATTATATCAGCAGCTAAAAATCATTTTAGCGATAGATTCTTACAATTTCGCTAAATAAAAAAAACTTGGCATTTTCTTACATTTTTAGATAAACTAAATTGGAAGAACTTTCTCTTTCATGTTTACGCTGGTTACATTTGAGAAACCTAGAAATAGAGCTATTATGCAAGAAAATAATACTTGGAATAATAAATTCTATGATCTGATTGAAACACTCGAAAAATAGGGTACGGAAGGATGATGAAACAAAAAGCATGACTATTAGTTTTGAAAATGAAATTCTAAAATTGTGGAATTCTCTGCCAAATAATTTTAAGTCAATGAAAAAACTTAGAATAGATATTTTTACTTTGTTAGCATCATTTTATGCTTCTGAACAGCTCAGCTTTTAATTTTGATCAAATTGAGACTTACAGATGATAAGAGCAAATATGATTTATATTGCACTCAAATTAGCCATATATGAAGTGATCTGAATCTTTACAACAGGGATTTCATTGATTTAAAATAAAGGATATTTAGTTTCTTGTAATCTTTGTTAATTAAAATGACTAAGGTACTCAAAGAAGTCCTTTCTCATTAATTAAAAGATAACTTCCATTTTTATGAAAATGCTTGCACGTTGAGAAAAATAAAAGCATTCCTGTAAAAGGTTCACCAACACTCCGTCTAGACTCTAGAACAAGAGTGGGTAAATCTTTAAAAATTTACAACTTAAAGGGGTCGCATGGAAGAGTAAACTGAGTAATATTTAAAAAATTGGGAAGACAAGTTTTAAAGGAATAAACGATGTATTTTTTACTAAAAATTGATGTAATTTTATTGATTCAAAATCTTTTTAGCGTATAAAAAAGGAAATTAATTTTCTTGATACATACATTGCTGAAAACTCTAATTTTTGAAGTAACTTTATTCAAAATTATACTGTATTCTAAGAAAATGTAATTTATAAAAAATATTCGTTAATTATATCAAGCATTCTTTTAAAATAATTATGAGATCAAATTTAATAATATTTAAATGAAAAGTAATTTAATTAATTCTTCAAGATAATAAAAATAAATAAAACAGAAAAAGGAAAGGCATTTTATGACGAAATACTTTGAACCAATCAATGATGATAAGTGTTTTATGAATATCCATAATATTTCAATCGATCAAAATATTTTTGCATCATTGGTTTAATATTAACTAATGCGCCTAAACAACTTTAATTTGTACCTTTAGCTTTAACGCGCCACATGAGGCCCGTGAGACGTAGTTTGTCCCAATTCACGTCTATCCTTTCAAATTCCAAATAAAACATTTCAATAATTAAATTAAATGGTCTATAAGGAATAACATTGCAATTATATCATTTCTACATACTTGCCACAATTTAGATTCTTCATATAGGAGATTTCTTCGCTTTTTTAAATCAAAAATGGGGATTTAACTTGCATACCTTATTTTTTACGATATTATTTAGTATTTTTTCTGAAGAGTGTGTGTGTATATTATCTTTTTCATGAAAAAATTAAAAATAGCTTTCATCTTATTCAACAAATTATAAACCAAACAAGCTTTATTTAGCAGCATTCAACATAGGTTGTTTAGGTTCAAATTCATAACAATTTGTGTTATTCTCTGTTGTGATGTTAGTAGCACTCAGTTTGGATCTCTTTCACCATACGGAAAATTCTTTTAAACTGACCTTTTCAGTTTGGAAGAGATTTATTGTTTAAGGAAAAAAAGGAAATTTTGACTGAAATTTTTATCACAATATCGGGTTGAGGTGCCTAAATCGGCATAATGCCCCCCAAATTTGGGATAGTTGGCATGTATGTTTGAATATAAAATGATATTTTAAAAATATTGTGATAGATCAATTTAATTTATATATAGCAAAAAAGTTATGAACGCAAATAAGAAAGATCGCAAAAGTACAAAATTGATTACGCGAGCGACTTTAAAAGTATGCTCGCTAATTATATTAAATATTCAATTGTGGCAATAGGATGATAGGGCTCAAGGAAATATTTTAAATGAGGAAGAACGTGAGTTCAAACAATTAATGATATTTTATTATATATAATTGTATCAGTGTTGTAGTAATTGCGTATGAGAAGTAGTCAGTTAAACTTCAAGGAGCCTTTTCATAGAAGAAATGACAAAGTTTTTTTTTAGAAAGAACACAAAGGCTCCATTACATAACGTCTTGAATGTCACCGCTCCAACTTCACACAGTTGGTATTTTTAAACAAGCGAATCAAATTTACCTTCTCTAAGAAAACACTCAAACGTTCCCATGCCCCAATCTTTTCTCCTTAACTTTTACTTTTGAAAAAATCCTCAGTTAATTCAGCCTCCTTCAACCTATCGCTGCGAATCTGGATTCTCTGCAAGATGGCTTTAAATACTGCACGTAATAAACTTGTAATTGATGCTTAGATAAACTTTTAGTTGCAAAACGTTGCCAACTTTCCCATTGAGGCATAGCAAATTTGGTATGATTTTTAATAGTTTTATGGATTTTGACTTTTTTAGTACTTGTTAAATTTTATTTGTTTGTATTATTTTCAATAAATTAAAACGATATAATTTTTTTCCTATTTTTATGCCGAGTGAAAGGATATAAGAGTAGCTATAAGGGTCATGGTTATTTATTTGAAAGTCTTGAGGTAAGGAGCGCTGTTCTAAATCACAAATTCATTAATTCATTTTTAGCAAATTTTCCTCAAAATGAAATAAACTTATGGCGCACATGCAAAGCTAAAGTTTGTTTGGTTTTATTCTCATTCATCTGAGCAAGCTAACATTTATGAAACACAATTATTAAGGCAGCTGAAAAATGAGGTAAAATTCAACAACATTATTTTCTATTTTATCTAAATTTAGTAAAAAGTAACGATTGTGAAGATGGGCAATTCGATCTTAACTAATAATAAGTTATAAATAGCGTGTGTGTTAGAATCCTACACAGAGGTAGAAAGCGTTCGCGGGTGTACCAATACCCCAATAGCGAGTATCCCCGTTTAAATACTTTGCGGCGGGGGGGGGGGGGAAGGGGAGCGAAAGTTATGGGTTAAGAAATATCAAATGAGGATATGAATGGTTAGTTTGTGTTCTTAATACTAGTGAATTACCATTGAGAAAATTAATTCCATCAATGGTTTGACTTTGTCTACCAAGTGGTCAAGCAAGATTCGTAATATACTAGATATTTCAACCAAATAATTAGTATTTCATTTACTAAAATCGTAAACATCTTATTTCACTCGGTAACATCGTTGTAGAAGATCTATGCACTGAAATGAAAGTTCTATCTACAGAATGAATGGTATAGAATCACTCAAGTTATAAGTGAGAACTTCCAAAAGATGCGCCTGTTCTTGAAATTGCTCAAGTTAGCCATTTAAGGTGGTTCCCTGTAGCAAGCAGATTTTGTCGCATATGGATTTCTCATCTAAAAGAAAAACCTGTCGATAATTTAAAACTGATAGAATATACATTGCTGGAGTGCATTACTCTAATTAGTTTAATATACAAAGCTTAAACACTTATGGGTGGGTAAAAGGTCCAGAGCACATCGAATCGCCATTGAATTTACTTGGGCTACAAAAAAAGATTAAGTATTTGTTGTTATACCTACCATCAAGCGTTCGGCGTCGTATGTATTTCGTAAAATTCTAGTTCAAACATTATTATGTTCAAATGATAGCGCACAGGGCAACGTCATTAAAGATTGTTGACATAAGAGGTGGTGATGAAAATATACTTCGAGATCTTTCTCTACCTTCCAGAAAAAACCCCTTCCTTCAATTAATCATACTGTTTTAGAGGCTGTGTGCTGGCGTAGCAATGCGTATATTTTTATGTTTGTTTATTTGAAAATAATTTTCTTCTTTATAATAAAACTATTCCACACATAAAAATTTCATTTTTTTTTAAACCAAGCAAATTTACTATGCTAAATATTGATAGATTTAAAATTTATACACTTTAAATTAAAACACAATTTTGGAAGCCCTTATTATAGTAAATTGCAAAGAAAGTTATTCCTATAATCAACACGCGATGTAAATCACTTTAAGTTAGTAAGTTTAACAGTTTTCACTAGGCACAAAAAAAGAAATATCTTTCCACTGACGTAGGACTTCGAGATTACTGACATACACTTTATTCAAGAAGTCAAAGCAAAATGCCTCAAATTTTAAGAAATAAAAAAGGACATAAGAGTAAAGACTTTAGACATAATCACGTTGGGTTCAACAACAAATTATTTTAGGGTGAAAGGAGGCTTTAAAATTTTTTTAGATTTTAATTTTTCATATTATTAGATCTTTAAATTATTTTAGAATGTTATGACACATTTTTCGCATATTTGTTTAAAGAATGCACAAAATCTTAAATATATAACTTAGCCGTTATGCCCTCAATTTACACAAATACTCAATTTACGTGAAAGAACTTAGCCTACTAATTCTCGCCTAACCCTTACGGAACTTTTACGAAATCCTAGGGTTTGGCGCAACACCGATCGAGTAATGGTTGATTAAATTATATCCATAAGGCTTGTTTCTACTCTTTCATCAAAGTTAAGGGAATCAACAGTTTAATTTTCTATTTTTCTTATTACAATAAAAAAATAGTAAATAATACTTTTGGAATCCCCAGAAATAGTCCAGATGTGACACCCCTCTACTAAATGTACACCCAGTGGTTAGAAGGGAATTTAAAATTTTATAAAGAGGGGGGGGACCGGCTTTAAGAATAATCATGATAACTAAGTTGTCATTTTGAAAGGTAATTCATATAAACGGGAAGACAAGCAAATATAAAAATAGATGCTTTATTTTAAGAAAGGGGCGATGGCCCAATTTTACCCCTCCCTGCCCCTCTGAATACGCAACTGTGTACACTCCAAGCTTCATTCTTTAGAGAATCGTCTGAAGGAATCTTGCCGCTATTCTTTTGATCACAAATTTCTGGGCGCAGCCAAAAATTCCTAAACACGGAATGGGAATAGGAGGGGAATACATAGAATTCACTTTTAAGCAATTATATTCTCAAATATTATGTTGGATTCGAAGTGAAAAAATGAATTTGAGCAATTAAAATTAATAATAATCTTTAAGCAAATAAGAAGAATTCATTTTTAGGGGATATAATTTCATATAGTATTTTAGGGTTTACAATAGAACGTAGAACGAACAAATGTCGAATTTATTATCTACTCACCTGTTTTTTATATATGTTAGTAAGAAAAAACTATCTAAAATATAACTGACTTTATCAAAATAACTCATTTAAATGACAAGGCAAATGTTATTTTTACAATTATTAGCTGGTTAAATGCCAGCTGGACAAATACAAAATTTTGACATTCTGTCATGCGCCTATATTTTACTACTTTTTCATAATAAAATAGAAGGTGCAGAAAAAGAGTTGTGTATTTTCGCTTGTTTTATCAAGTATTACATTTTTGATTACGTCATAAAAAAAATTTCCTCTGATTTGAAGAAAGGCGCCCTTGTCTCTCTATGTATAAAATGGAAGAAAAGGGAAGTAAATAATAATGATAACAAAAAAAGAATGTTAAGATGAAAAAGAAATTGGCATTACTTTTTAAGTGAATAATGATTTAAAATGCAGACAAGACTTTCAACAAATAAACTTAGGCAGAGTTAAAAGTAAAAGATTTCGCTCAAAAAATATCGCTCATTCTTTGGCATAACACATAATTGAAGATAAAGTTTGTACACATATTTTATTGTATCTAAGGTCTTTCGATTTTAGAAATGTTTTACGTCTGCTTGATCATCATTAAAATAATGTTGATGATGGCGATGAAGGGAACTTGTGGAATATAAAAATATTCCTCATGAAATAGTGGTGATGCACACACAGTCTATGATTTCTATTTTCAACTTTTTTTAATTATGCAGTCAGGTAAGTAAGATTCTTCGTACATGTACGATGTATAAGTTCTTGTTTATGCCCGTAAGGTAAATGAAACCAACAAACAATTTTTACATACAAAACACTTAACATGAACATTGCAAATTATTATTCAAAAGTGAAAAAATTATATATACGTAAAAATTGGAAAATTTGTGCTAATATTGAAGTGTTTGGTTTGGGTAAGGATGGCAAATTTCGAATAAATCAACTTACAAGATAACTAACACCACGAAAGATTTAAAAGTAAAAATCAAAAGAAACAAAAAGTCTTTGGATTTTTCTTTCGCTTAGAACACAGTTCCAACAATTGTGAAGAGATGTCATAAAAACGAACAACTCAATATCCCTACGAGTCTACTTTTTGGGAGGAAAATTTTTGAGCTGGCCTGAAATTTTTAAAATTAAATAGCAAACCCTGCGTAACTCAAGCATGGATGCAGTTAAAAGCAAATAATCTAAAAAGATAAGATTAAATCTAGTATATCCAAAAAAAGATCTATTATTACTGTGATAGAGAGAACAGAAATTTGTATATGATGATTAAGATAATTTAATAACGTTTTAAGTAATGGTTGCTCTCAAAAACATGCTATTACGTCTGTATATTTTAATAGTTCTGATTTCACAGCATATATAAGTAAATAAAAATATGATGATTTTTCAGATATATTCAAAAGTATTGCCCCATTATTATCAGTCCGAATATGATATTGAAATTGTTAAATCGACACCGACAAATATATACAAGATCAAACGGAAAAATGCTCGCTTCACTTCTTTGGCTTCGATCACCATTTTTGGTTAAAGATCATTTTCACATTTTAGACTTCAATCTTCTTGGCCTACACCTTTTCCCCAAGTAGGGGGCTGTGGCCATGATCCGTTTTCTCCATTTGCATCGATCTTGAGGATCTTTATTTTTCAATTGTTATGAATAGACATCAATAATAATAATCTTTAAACATTCAGGATCCTTGTTGTGAACACTTTGAAAATGGAAAAGAGTATGCTAGTCGATACAACTTAAAAACTTTCTTGAGCATGGATGAGCTAATTATGCAGTGTTGGTTTTGTTCTGCTGATGGCTTTGATTATGTATATAAATATAGGACAAAGATGGATTCTTTTTTAGAAAAATGTAACAAGTATGCCAAAGTATTATCGTAGGAATAATGAACAAAATTTTTTTATATTAATAAAGGCTATAAAAGAGTTAATATAGTAAAAATTATTTTTTCAAATCCTATTATTAATTTCCAATTCTATTTGCTTATTTTATGCTTCGGACGAGTTTATAAAAATTCTACCTTCTTTGTTTATAGAGCTACAGTGGCGAGGACACGAATTTTTAAGCAAAATATTAGAATGCAATAACAAAATTCAGCTAAATTCATGTGAAAAGATTAAATATTTGCTTTTAAAGATCAATGACGTCAGTTTTAACTTTTTCTTGTTGAAAAAAATATCCAAATCGTTCTAGCTATAAATAGAAGATAAATAGAACTTCGAAGAAAACATATCAATTCACATACAGAGCAATAGATATAGAGAATTGGATATAGTTACTAAAAATTATACGAAGTTGTGGCCCATTTTCAATCTCTTGAGGTTTTAGGAAATATCAAAACTTGGCATGGCTGAGTTATATCAGAACTCATTAAAAATAGAAATGAGAATACATATTTTCCAAATAAACATATACATCATTATTTTTCATTAAATTCATGTCATTACATTTATCAATTTAAAATTAATGGCGAGAAATATCTTCGTGGGTTTGTTTTTTAATATCCAATTTTTATCATAATAACAGACCTTTTGAAACAGATTTTATTGCGAGATATCTTTTGACAACTTTTGGGTTCATGCCTTTATCAAAGTAAAATTTCGTCTTGAATATGAAAATAATAAATCGATTCATCAAGTAATATCATAAATAGATTTTAGAAAAAAACTTTTTAAATTATATTTCTTGATATTTCTAATCAGACTAACGAAGAGACTATGGAATGAAGAAAACATCACTGGACAAGCGAGAAGAGGGAGACCGAAAAAAATATGGGAAGATGCAAGAAAAGGAACATGAAGATAGAAGATGCTGAAATGAAAGAAAAATGGAGACGTCGCTGCAAATTCAAGGTCGACCTTGGCTCGCCAGGACAAAGACCTGCTCATTAGAGCGAATGAATGATGATGATTTCTTGATATTTCCTTGTCTCCCATGGTCTCACCAGACCATTAATAATTTTATAAAAGCAAAACTTTAACTTAACTTTTATGCAGGATTAAGAACTTATAGGAAAAGAAACAAAACTTACATTCACAAAGTATATTAAACGACGGCGTATACTAAATAACTGATTCACATACGAGTGTTTATGGACGGTTTGTGTCCATTCATATATGTTCACTCTTTCGTAATTCTATCATAGTAGCCCTTCGTTATACTAATAACTTCTATACTCATTCTTGGTTCTTCACTGCCTCTTTGATGTTCATAAAGAGTTGGTTGAACGATCGGATTGTTGATTTAAATATTCTTAGCCTGATAATAATTATACACCTTTCATAGAGGAAGAGAACTTTCACAATTATATGACTGACTTGCAACTTGAAAGCTGCATTCGACATTAGTATATATACAGTAAAATCTCGTTATGTTGAAGACGGATAAGTCAAGCATTCGATTGTGTTGAAGTTTTTTTCACGCATATAACACTTTTATTATTCTATGTTAAAACCTACGCTTAACTAAAAAGTCGGATAAGCCAGACTTTCTTTTAACTCGAAGTCATGTTGTTGTCCGATCAATAGATGATAGTCAAACCGTGAAAATCGGTCCTTCGATTTATTATCAGTCAACTTGAACATTCGTCAGGTTTTTTTGAGAACAGATTTCCGTATAGCAGAAATTTTTGCTTCGATAATCCGCTAGTCGCGAAGATCCGTTATTTTTTCAAGAACCGAATGTGACGGAAAAACGCGGCTTCTCTGTACTTCATAATTAATTTCAAACACGTGTGTTTTAATATTTTCATTTATAAACGATTTTTTTATCAGTAAATCATCTTGAATTGCTACCTTTAATTTTGTAATATTTTAAGCTTTTTTTAATAATTAAAAAATTTTTGCCTTCGTAAAAGAAAGGAATTTAATATTGTTCAAATGCGATTTTTTCTGTTATACGCTTTAATACAAGTAAAAATAAATACTATATTATTGTTGAAAAAAGCTAATTTATTGTAATGACATTTGAGATTTATTCAATGAAGATTTATTTGGGTCTCAAGAAATTACTGTAAGCTATTACGTAATAGATGGGATAGAAGAGTGCATAAAAAGAAGACGATTGAGATGGCTTGGACATATCGAAAGAAGAGGTGAGAGTTCAAAAATTTGAATTGGAAGGCTTCTTAAAAGGAGGCAGACAGCTTTTAAGAAGACTTGGAAAGAGGTGGTGAAAAAAGATGAACTTAAATACCGAGATGTAAAGCGACTGAACACTCGACGCATTTGGGAAGGTCTACCCTGGATAAAAGAACAAAGACTTCTGAAAAATAAGCGATGATGATGATGTAATAAATTAAAACTTATTTCTATACAATTTTTTGATTTATACTTAAGATTTTTCAAAAGCCATTAGAAAAGATCAGTAATGTCAAAACTTAAATTTAATTGAAAGCTTTTTTGTAGGCAAAAATTCAAAAAGATATTTCAAAACTTTTATTATTTAAAAGTCCAATAATTAATTTTATTTTAGATGTTGACAAAAAAACTTCAATTTTTTCTTTATTTCGAACTTCTTGCTTTGATCAAATGTACAAAATTGCATTGAAAAAGAAAGCAAAGGATTAGTCTTCAAAACTCTGCTCCTCAAAGGCAACACTACTTAATGCATATACATTTTCAGCTACCTATATTATAACTTTTTTACTTTTAAAAGTAAATTTATAATAATAAAATGAGTTAATCTTGACCTACACACAGCGGCGTAGCCAGAAAAAAAGTTAATGAGGGAGAGGGAGGGGGCACTCATTGAAAATTGCTAAAAGAAAATGCATGGTTTCAACATTTTGTTGTCATGGCACCCATCAGTATATGTAACGACGTCAAACTGTGAAGAGTTCTAATACAACTAACAGAAAAAGCATGGAGATAGTTATTTCTTTATTAGTAAAGACTTCTATGGATGTTGTGTGAGGGGTTCTAGGAAGGGCGAATACTACATCATACCATCTTGCAGAGAAAGAAAGGCATACAGTCAGCATGATGTATTCATCATGTTGTATTTGTCTTACTTATTGTTTATATCTCTT
This sequence comes from Nectonema munidae, assembly GCA_030549495.1. NCBI lineage: Eukaryota > Metazoa > Nematomorpha > Nectonematoida > Nectonematidae > Nectonema > Nectonema munidae. The sequence continues at coordinate 107,515 of JAUIRK010000729.1, forward strand.
CTCATACATAATCTTTAAACTGAAAACACACAGTTATTATAACTCTATAACTAATACGATTATTTAATGTAAGAGACTAAGTAGGATATTGTACATCAATATGTCCGTTTTTGATTTATAAGTTTTGCATATATTGTTTTACATAACAAGTACGTTGACTATTAAAATCTTTGCCTGTTTTCTTTATTTTAAATGGATTTTATAATTAACAACTATAAAAAAATAATAACTAAAAAAAATTAATAAAAAAAGTGAAAGTAAGTTTTTATGATTATTTTTTTATCAACAAATTTAAATTTTATGAGTTAAGGTAAAACAACAAAAACATTGTATTGTACATTACATAGCAGCAACAAATGTAAAGGTAAAAAATTATTATTTTTTTGAGGAACATATTTTTATGAGAAAATTTAGGAAAAATTATTTACAAAAAAGATGTTAGAGGTGACTTTAATATAATAAAAACTCAGACTGAACATAATCATGATGCAAATGGTTTCAAAAGATATATCATTGAAAAAATCAAGAAAGATACAAGTGGAAAAGCTTTCACACCAACGAAAAAGATATATGAGTAATCGAAAAATTATTTTTTGATCTATTTGTATTTTAACTTTAAAATTTTTAAAAGTGATATCATAAATAACGTGAGTGAAGAGAAAAGAGATCAATTAGCAAAGCCAGAAAGTGTTAAAAGATTGATAAGAAAAGTAGAGATAGAAAAAAACAACCAGCCAACGTAGACTTTGAAATTCCTATGGACATGAAAACTCTGAGTACCGGGGAAGTGTTTTTGAAGTTGGACTTGATGTTAGATTGCAATAAAAGACTGCTCTGCTTTTCAGCTTTTATTTTGAGGTTTTTTTTAACAATTTTTTAAATAATTTTCCTAATTCAAGTTTTTTTATGATGATGAGCCTTGAAGAAATATTTGTAGATGGAACATTTAAAAAATGTCACCCGAATTTTGCACAAATTTTTACAATTCATGTTTTTTTTCAAACATATCCAATTCATATTTTATATTGTTTACTACCTGATAAAAGAGAAAAATCTTATGAGTAACTTTATTTGCTCATTTTTAAGTACATAAATTTTTTTCTCATTAAACTTTTTTATTTTTTAGAATAATATTTAATCACTTGAAAGATTTATCAATCAATCCTAAGTATATCAACGGTGATTTTGAAGTTCCAATTATAAATGCGGCTAAAAAAGTATAGTTACAAACTAAGTTAAATTTACTTTTTATTTTTATGATAGGTGTATCCTGATAGTGAATACAGAGGATATTATTTCCATTTTACATCTTCTGTTTACAAAAATTTAGTAAACCAAGGGTTTAAAGCAGGGGTCTGCAAAGTGGTCGATATCGACCCCTGGGGGTCCATAACAGATCTTTAGGGGTCGATAAGATAGAAAAACGTACCAAATTGTGCTATGCTTTTTTTACTTTATAGTAGTAATAAATCTCCATTTTCTTTTAAAACATAGCCTAGGACATTGTATAATGCCGGATATATGAAACATTTTTGGTTTCTATTTCTCTCTTAATTGTTGACATTGATTAATGCTTTTATGAAACATTTCTATGTGGGGTGGGGTCGATGTGAAGACAAATGTTCTATGAAGGGGTCGACGGGTAAAAAAGTTTGCCGATCCCTGGTTTAAAGTGAAGTATTCAAAAAACCTCACTTTTCGAATAACTATAAGATTGATTCTTTCATTAGCTTTTCTCCCTTTAAATGAAGTACCCTCGTATAAGTATAATATTTTGAATTTATTTTATTATGGTTTTTAGGTTGAAAAGGTATATAAAAGGATAAAAGCCTTGACAAAAAATGTATTTGATATGGAAAGTTTTTATTTTTATTTTGAAAAAACTTGGCTTCATTTTTTCCATCCTAGCATATGGAATGTTTATGATAGAAAAATAAGAACGAATAATCACTGTGAAGGTTGACATAATGGGTATCTTGATTTTTATAGCATAAAATTAGTGATTGAAATGTTGATTTTAGTCTTAAAAGTTCGTTACCAGCTGAAAAGCCCAATATTTGGGAAGTTTTAGAGTTTTTTCAAAAGGAAGAAATGAAAATCAGAATTGACATCAATCAAATGGAGAATGGAAAAAACATCAGTAAATCAAAATGGAAAAAAGATGAAATATTTTTGACAGAGTTGAAGAATAACTTTAGAGAAGACAAAGATGTTCTTTCTTATTTAAACAGTTTCACAGTTCATCTCAAAATCCAAAAACATGGACATAGAAGATCATCAAAGTGAAAATATAAATTTTACGAAGATTAGTAGCGATGCTATGTTGTTCAGCATTGCTACTATTATTAGTTGAATTAAATGCATTTTTAATTTTTACAATATTTTATATTTTGTAGGAGAGAAACCTTTTTTTGATAATTCAAGAAAATTATAAAAATTTATTGTACCCTCTCCCTTTTTTATTAATATTTTCAAATAACAGTTTTATAACAAAAATTATATAAGTTCACAATTTATGTTTTCAATTTTACATATTATTACGCTATGCAAGAGAACAAATGCCACACATTGTAAAGACTGCGTAGTCATAATAGCAATGTTAAATGAAATGTACGTCATGCTATTCTATCTAATTGCATCTCTCTTTTGCTGCAAGGTGGCATGATGTAGTATCTGCCCTTTTATTCCGTACACCCATGAAATATTGTGAGAAAATCAACTATATATAAATCTAATTATAAATATGCATGTGTGACATCACATAAGGTACATGGGGAGGGGGCACCACAAGGAACAGCGGGGGGCACAGCCCCTCGCGCCCCATGTCTAGCTACGCAACGGCCTACACATTTTTCTGAAATTTATAAAAAAAATTTGCACTGAAAGCTTCAGTCAGGGAAAATATACAATTCCTAATACTTGACTTAACAAATTCAACACCAACTCTCCACTTCCCACTTGGACTAAAAAGGGTCCTTTTATTCATAGCTTACAAAAATGAAACTATTTTTTAAATTATTTAGAATACTTAAAAAAGTCCGAATGCTAAATTTTATTAGATACGGACTCCGACTCCTAGTTCTAACCATTTAAAATCTCCGATTATCATAGAAGAATGATTAAGGAACATGTGTTGATTTAAAAAACAATCATTTAGGTAATGAAGCATGATACTGAAGATGAGGTTTCTTAGGCCAGTGGAATAGTCAGTTAATACAGTTATTTTTAGCCTTCCTTTTTTGATATATACATATACATTTCTAGTACACGTCCTTCTCCTGTCCTCTTAAATATTATATTCACATTTTCATGTCTTCACCGCTGTATGAAAAATAAGATTTTGCGTGCTTCAGAAGTAAAGATAACAAACTAAAAGAAATAAACTATGATTTATATATATATTTGTATTTCTAACAAACACGCAGAAAACCACCGCGAAGGTTGTTTCTTTTTAATTAAAATAAATTTTCCAGGTTTTGCTAAAGACAAGTTTTTTTCGACCAAATCAATCATACAAATAAACACAAAAATTTGCATCTATTTAGACATTACTTGATTGGAACCAATTTCATGCGTATACACAAATATAATCATGCAGGCACAGAGCCTCGCTAAAACTTTCAACATTTTGTGGTTGCAACACTACTTTAGATACGATTGATGCACAACAGAACGATTCCGTTCAAAAATTTTCTTGTCTCTTTCAAAGCTACATTTTCAAAATTATTTTATTATAAAAAAGGAAGTATTGAATTATATTTTTCCGTCATTCATTTTTTACCTTTGACAGTCACAAAGTGTACCCTATTTTTAAAATTCTTGTTGTATTGGAGCGCTTTCTAATAAAAATATGCTAGCAGAATGACTACCATTTCAAAAAAGTACACCTTTATTTCATTATCCTTTTGGCATATGTCCATTTAATTATTTACATAACATCATACGCAATATTTTGAAAAGGAAAATTTTTTTGCTGTAAAGTTTCAAATTCTCTCTATATCCAAAAAAATATGTAAATAATACAAAAAAAATATATAGAGAATTTCAACATATTATAACAGGGCCTTTTTATTGGTAACGGTAGGGGGTCCCCCTTCCGACTACTCACGTTGACCCTTCCAGTAGAGAATACCTGCCTGACTAAAAAGAAAATAGCTAAAAACAGAGTTTATACAACTTTTTAAACTAATATAAAAACAGCATATAAGTGCATATTCACACATTAAAAAATGATTACTCATACCTATTGAAAGTGTTAGTAAGAAAATATTTATATTGAATCTCACAGACCCCGATACGTGACCAAAATTGACTTGAACTAACGTTATGTATAATAATACAAACCTTACATTTATTTAAAATTGGTGTGTTTGAGGGATGCAAGACATTTCGTATCCTAATTGAATGTTTCCTACTCAATCTGCGTACAAAACGCCTTGGCACGAAAGCGTTTCGAGAGGAAAATATAATCACTAGGGCAGTTAAAGTCAATAAAGTCTAATTTTTTAATTAAATTTTTAAGATTGGTTGGACAATTAGAAATGCCTTTACCTTTTTAACTTAAAATTTTTATAGGTCAATAAAGTCAACTTTTTTCTGTAAAAAGTCAATATTCTCAATAACGATAAAAAAAAAACTCTTTTAAAAAGATATAATACAATTGTTCTAAAAATCAGAGCTTTTAAAAAATTTTAAATTACTAAGGTTTACTGTAAACCTCGATTTTTTAAGATGTAGCAAAATTGTTTAAGAAAAATTATTCAAGACGAATTTTCTTTAAAAATAAAAACAAATAGCTAAAGTCTAAAATTATGCAGAATCTAAATTGACAAGAATAGAAAATTCACTAGCTCAGCACCCCCCCCCCCCTCCCCCTATCATAAAGCCCCGTTCTTGATGAGTAGCTAGCTCTAAGCTATTGATGTTTGCCATATCGCTGCTGTAACACACAATAAATTGATAAAATACAGACATCTAAGCCGGGAATTGAACCTGAGTCTCTTGCTGAACGCACACGTGTAATACGACTATACTACTTATGCATGTTAATCAAATTATTGCATAAACATTAAACATTATGCTTGGTTATTCTTTTCTCTGATTACAGGATCCATTAGAGATAGCGTTATCATCCTTCTCTCCTGACATTGGATTTGCCAATACAATGGTATTAGATATTATCTATAAATCTATTAGTATATAGCATAATATATTAATTAGTTTATTATACATAATTAACTATTGATATGGTTATCCTATTCTCTCATGAGAGAATTTTATATAGCCATATGCCAATATTTATATACAATAATTTCATTTAAAAAAATTGCAATGCGGGCTCTGCAACATCAGTTTCAAAATTCTGACACATGCACCTCTTCCTCTACTAGCAAAACCTTAAAAAAAAGGCTTGTATCATAATATAATATAAAAGACCCTTTTGAAAAATTCACCATAAAATGTATACATTAGAAAATGTATGATATCTACAAATAAATTTTTAATAACAATATTTTGATCTTAAAAGGCAGCTAATAAAATTCGTTGATGGATATTTTGGCATCGACGGTTTAGCCATAGACGTTTTGGCTAGCAGATTTTCCATGCTAGGACACTTTTGCCAAATATGGTTTTGGACAAGTGTTTAACTTGTTCCTTGTCCAATTTTAGGCCAAATATGTTTATGAAATGGAGTTTAACATGTTTCCTTGGTTATTGGTTATTCGATATGTTACATTATATGGAAACAACTCTAACGTATGTACAAATGAAGATTTATTGACTACTGATGAGAAAAGAGATACATTTACACACACAACTTAAAATCATATACATAGGCATGATGCATAAAACATTAGGTTGGCCGGCTCTCAGATTGTGTGAGATGCTTCTTAGAAATTAAGACACTTCTTTTCTTCCCGATGCTTTGCCTTGGCACAATTTGTGTAGTCTTTTCTGTAGTTTGCAATACACTTTTTTGCTTCTTTTCTTGTGTGTGATGCGGCAGTCATCTTGTAGCCAAACTCCAGTAACTCGTGCGCATTCCGCTTGAATTACTTCGATGAGTTTTCAGAATGTTGGATGGTCTTGACCTACTAGACAGAAGAATTTGTTGTTGAATCCTTCAAAAATGCTGTTGGTTATGAGTTAGTTGGCCAGAGTTATATCATGTTGGCTCCAGCAGTGAGATGGGAACATTGGTTGGGTCCGTCTGAAATCAAGCCGTAGACCATCATGTTGTTTCAGAGACGTAGGTAGCATCGAAATAGTTGAGATCAGCAGCATTTTCTTTACAGTCGTCTTTGAGGTAGGCCGTATCCTCAGAGTCTTCATTAAATGGAAGTAAAGTAAGGACAAAAATCTGACCACAAAACAACCTAAAGTGATAATCATTTTCATACAAATTCATAAGTCCAAGTGATTGGATTTTATGCCAGATATTTTGAGTGAGATGATATAAGAAAAACTGTATGAACGAACAATGGATGACATAGAGTCTAGTTCCAACTGCAAAGGTACCATCTATGCACCATGTTTCATAAGATCCAAGGTGTTGGAGATAGTCTCGTATTGAAAATATGATTATTCTTTCATCCGAGGCAGGGTCATTGTCATAATGAAAAAACTTTGTAGGGTTATCACCCATTATTTGGGTCTACTGGTTCTCAATAAACAAGTCTTCTAGTTTATGTAGAACTTTTGTTATATGTTATAAGGACTCTTTTTACGGTGTCAGCATTTGTTAGTTTTGCCTTCACCTCGTCTGGAAGAGCAGCTGCAGAAAAGGTGAAGATTTAGTTTTGTTTGTCATTGGTTGTATAGGCTTACTACTTCATACCATGTTTGTACTTTTCTATTGCAACTGCTGTGTGGCCAGAAATATGGTTGTGTGCTTTTATAATAACAGGCTCCTCCAACGCTTTGGTCGTCTGCAAGATTGCACTATAGGAATATGTAGCTCGACAGACGCACCGCCATTTTATATCATCTTTAGCCCTCAACTCTGACTTTACTGTGTACATAAAACCATCCAGACAAAAATTTTGCCGCTTATTTTCATAATTATCTGCATTGTAGAACAGTAAGAATTGTTATTGAGGCAAAAAATAGCTAGAAAAACGAATCACGTCTTTTGGATGTCGTAGATGACTTTCTCTTTAGCTTGTTTCGGCAACAGAAGGAACATGTCTGACTAGAACAGATTAAAGATATGTTATCTATAATAGCCAACCCAACATATAGTCTAATTACGCTGATTTTGCCCCCCTCCCCCCCTCCCCCTACCTCCTGGATTCGAAGGATGAAGAGGAGTAGTCCTAACACTAGAAACAAATGAAGGATAAAAATTGTCTAAAAGTGTTCAGTTTGCAAAGATTTATGTCATTGGCTTCCTGATAAAACTACCTCATTATCAGCGTCATCAGTCAGCCAAAAAATACAATTTTAATTAAAATTGAGTGAAAACTTTTCTCTCTAAAAATGCTTAGAGTGTTAGGATGTAAGAGTTTAGTTACATCTTTGTAGTAACGAAAAGTCTGTTAAAGTAGTAAAAAAACGATTTCTAATGATCTCTAGTTATGGCTGATTAAAACGAAGTATTATAGTCTTAAACGCCTTCTGAACAAATTTAACTAGCAATAAAATTATATTTAAGTGTTAGAATAGTTAAATTTATCTCACAAATTTGACTAAAAATACATCATCTCAAAAATAGGTTTCAAAAGATCTATAAAAGTTATATCATTTTGAGTGTTAGAAAAGTTCACATTCGTTTTTTAAGCGATTTTGTTGTCAATAACTATAATGACATCTATAAATATTTTTTCAAAAACTTAAACTTATTAATTTTTGTTGGCTCTTAAAGTTTAGTAAAAAGAAAGAACTTTATTCGAAGGCACTTATTCTTTAATTTATTGGAGGTAACTTATGGCGAAGCTGACAAAAGTAAAGTTTAAATTTAAAAAATTCATAATTTCAGAATTATGAAAGACAAAAACATGTATATTAATTAGGCATGATGAAAACAGTACATGATTTTCCCTATAAAGCTCAAAAGATTTAGTTGATAATAATGCCATATAAAATTGTTAACAGAATCAATAGCCCAAAGGAAGAAAAAAAAGAAAAAAGTGTGGAGAATTAATGTTATTTTTAAGGCAGATGTTGAGTAAATTTTAAATTAACAATATTTTTCGCATAGCTGTTACATTATACTTTAGGCTTCTTTGCTTTTATTGCATTTCGCTGGAATGTATAACAGTAACTAAAGATTTTGCCAATTTTGAGTAATAAAATTTATGAACTTCAGATTTTAAACAATCATCTAAATGGTCTCTAACTTCTAAAATGTATATATACAATGCATGCTATTTGCTCATTCAATCATAAAATGGTTTTTAATCAATTATTATCAGTCGAATTAGCGAATATGCCATCTGCAGAGTAAAACATAGACTCAACACTCCATAATTCTGACCCTCTTTTCCCATTAAATTTTAGGTGTAAATTTCAATTACAAAACACAAAAATTTAAAGGAACCTATAATTATATTTTGTTTGAAAAATTCTCATAGCACGATTATTTATGAAAGCTTAAATTTTTAATTAAAAAAAATAGTTTTTTATAATAAATTGCAAAATGATTAAAAACTTTTTTGATGAAATTAGTAAATTGTAGAGATGAAATTTTATTTCATCAATTAGATTTTTTACCATTTTGGTATTTTATCTTATCAATTTAATGATTTAGCACCACTTAATCTATATTTTTATAATATAATAATAATTTAAATATAGTTAATATATTTCCCCAACTAGTAATCAGTGGATAAAAATGAGGGGTCGACAAAATATCCTAAAAGCTGTTAGAATTTTTATAAATTAAAATATTTTGTGCATCTTTTAGGGTTTAAATATAATCTTTTACAATTAATTTTTTAAAATCTAGCCAACCTTACTCAGGCCAACATTGTTTCGAGAGCAAAATTACTATCAAAAATAAAAACAGACATGTTGATATATTATTGTTCTTGTAATACTAGGAGTTATGTTTCCAACAACTGTTAATAAGCTTATTATATATATATATATATATAATATAATATATCTATATTATATATTTGCCTTTTATCTGTTTTTGTACAAATATTTTTAATGTTTTTTCTCTATTTTATGTTTCTGTAAAATTATTTTAAAATATTTTCTTATGTATGTTTATTTTGTTTTATGAATAAAGTGTCCCTTGATGAGCAACACTATAAACGACTTTAATTAGTCTTGAGTGTGCTCAGGTATCATATTACATTATTTTGTAAGCTCATTAAAACCCAATAAATCTTTCTTTCTTTCAACAAAAAGTACTAACCTATGACAAATAAGAAAAATAAAAGAATAATTATATCATTTTTAAAAATACAATAATTTGTAAGATATACTTAAAATATTTCCTGCAATATAAGTTTAAAATTAAATTTTTAAATTTTCATTAGAGTAAAATAGAACAAAAAAAATAAAAAATAAATATTATTTTATATATCAAAAATAGGAATAAAATACTACAATTAAAGTAATTAAATCAATTTTTAAATGAATAGTTGAATTTACTCTACCTAATTAATTCTTCTTCTTCTTTGTGTGTCTTTTCCTCCCTACATCATTAATCTTTTTTTTAGAGAGAAAAAAAAATTATTGATATGAAAAAGTTCAAAAGAATCATAATTAAATAAAATGAGTGCATGTATACTCATAATATGAACATTCAGATATTGTACAAGATCATCGTTATGGGATAAATCAATAGCCAAAATGGCCGTTACTCAGATTTTCCCGATTAGTTATTTGTAGATAATAACAATTTCGTAACAAACAGGTAAGCTTAAAGTTTCACATGCTAAAAATTTGAATTTAGATTATGAACTAGTTTAAACGCGAACTTAAAAGATGATATTTTATTCTCTTTTTGAATGTAAGCAAAGATATAGATATATGATCGAAAAGTTGTAAATTTTCAATATAAAACTCATTTACTTTTTTTACTAGTGAGATATCTGAACTTTTAAGTCTGTATGAAACTTTCAGGGGTTTATTGGAATTCCTAGTGATATATTTCGGATTTTCATTATATCTTATCATTTGCCCAAACACATTTTGTAAATGACCGTTGAAGTACTTATAGAGGAATACACCGATCCTTTGTTTGAAAATCTCTTCAATGCACAGAATATTATTTTGAATAAAGATTTCCGATGTGTGCTCATTCTTTTTCAAATTAAAAATCACTCTGATAGCCCTTTTTTGAAGAATTTGTATTCGTTTTTTACCTTTTGGATACCAGTTTATAATGCTATAGTTTATATAAGAAATGAACAATTGTTTATAAAGCATAAGCATAATCTAATTAATTCGTATATCAGCTGCCTCATATTTCAAAAATTAAAACCCTATGCATCCATCAACTAAAAGTTATAACAATGGCATGCCACCTTTCTTTTCTAAACCTAATTCTTCGCATACCGCTCCCACTTCAAAGGCTTTCTAAAAATCATTCTTTCTCAAATTAGGACCAAACATTGTCACAACTTTGTCGAACTTTTCCTTCACCCAACCTACATCTTCAAAATATCCAAAGTATCAAAAATACACAACCTCGATTTAGAGAAACAAACTTTCCACATACTCAAAATCTTAGATTAGATCAAACTTCAAATTAAAATTACTCAGAAATTTCTCAAATACATCCAAACAACTACGAAAAAGCCTTCTTCCAATTTATATTCTTTAGAAGCTCCAAACCAGAAATTTTCATTAACTCCTTACCCAAAAAAAATTACCACTAGCTTCATTTTTCAAAAATCCATTTGTTATATTATATTTTGATATTCACGACCTATCAAAAAAAATTTCGTTAGCCAACTTCACACATGCCACTTTCCTTTCCTTTATCAGAAATTACTTACGCACCCACATTATCTGGTGAACTGCTAATTTGAGCATCCCTGAAAACTCTTTAGTCGAATCTAGCGAAAGCACTCCTTTTCTCTTCCAAAACCCTCAGACTCCTTTCTTTCTTTACAAAGCTTACAATCAAAAAGCAATACTTCTTCTAATCAATAAAGACAATTACATATAACATCTTCGTTAAATTCAAATACAATCTCCTTACAACAAATATACACCATACGCGAATCGCAAACCAAATATTAATAAAATTATCTTTTTACTCCTGCTATTCTACCCAAACCAAAAGCAGGCATTTTATTAGACGCTGGAAAATGCTTTGAAATTCTCTTAACTAACTATCTAACTAATAGAGCTAGATAGGTAGTTAATCCCTCTACTCTTCATTTCCCCATTGTTTTTTGTCATTTTTGTTATGGAATTTTATAACAGGTTCTAGTTCTTTTTCTGAGGAGTATTTGAAAGTTTGTATTTGAAAGTAATTCAAGTATCTCAAGTGGAGACAAAAATATTGATGAAAATTTGATATGCCCTGACGAAATTGATTTCAGCTGGAAACCTTTTTCGAAACACGCTGCAGAGTACTGTTGAGAATATGAGAGATAATACAACTGTACCCTATAGACCTAAAAATGAAGCTCTTGGCGAATGCAATTTTTTGAAAATCTATACACTTTTTTGCGTAAGATTTGATTCAGTATATATATGAGAAAACAAAAGAGAAAAGGGACATAAACTATGGGTAACTTAAGTTTTGTTATTTATCATACTACATTTTTTTGAAGTATTGTAGAAAATCAGTTTTATAGTATGGACTCAGACATAAAGTACGTACTCAGTTTTTGGGAAGGACCTTAGGGATCGTACTGTTGCGTACAAAGGCGAATATAGAAAGAGTGTTTTAGATAAAAGTAGCTTCTTTATGTTTTTTTCATTATAACTTACTATAAACCATTTTTATTTATTTATTTTCTCTCTAATTTATTTATACGGTACCATTGTTAGTGGGTGCTAGAACAAAAATGTACAGGGGGGTTCAATGTGGGAAGGGGAGTTGAAAAAATCTATTTCATACGTACGTACTTTTTACATGTCCTCTTATGTTCTCAATTTACCAAGTAATAAGCAAAATATAAACTTTGAGACTTTCCTTTTTGGTGAATCAGAAAACACCAATAAATTATTCTGCAAGTCATCGATTTTAATAAATAATTCGAAACGTTTTATGGTTTTGTAAAAAATTAAATAAAAAGGATCTCAAATTTTTACTATTTGGGTCATAAAAATACACTATTTTTGGTTTGAGTTTTTACTTTTTAATTAAATTGTGTTTAGTTGTAGAAAAGCAATAAAAGAAGAAAAAATGGAATGTAATTTCACGTGTAATAAAGTTTTGTATTTAAGATGTAAAAACTATTCGTTAGGCTAAGGTTACGGTTCAAAAATATATTTTTTATGGAAATGTTAAAATTTTTAATTTCTTTTAAGACAACAAAATCCTAAACATTTTCAATTGTATTCTGAGAAATTTCAAATTTTCCATTTGATGTCCTACTTTTCCTGCTTACCCTAACTATATATAGGGCAATCAATGGATTAAAAAATCAAAATTTTTAGTCTGTTTAGTGATTCTTTTGGAGTACGAAAGCTGCCTACATGTTCACTTTATTACGCATTTTTGTCGTTTGATAAAAAAAAGTGAATGAAACGGAACGATAAAATTAGTCCTACAAGAAAGCTCCATAATCATTTTTATTAAGTGTTTTTCAACTTCTGGACTCCTAACAAGTCTGTCACAATAGATGAACAGTTGGTGAGTTTCAGAGGTCGGTATAATTTGAAGATTTATGATCCTAAAAAATCTGGTCATTACGATTTGAAATTTTATCATCTGAATGATGCCAAAATTTTTAAAACCCGAAATATACGTTTCTGGTTTAATTGATAGAGAATACTTCCCTTCTTAAGCCATAATAAAAAGGCTAGTAAGGAATAGCAATTTACCACAAGGATGTAGAATTTACGTGGATCGTTTTTCACATCTCATGAAGTTGCAGAATGGACTCTGTCAAAAAAATACACCGTAATGTCATCAAGGAGATTTATACCTAAAATATTACAACCAAGCTACCTGAAATCTCTTAATCTTTTCAAGTGTGAATAACGCATAGTTTATTATAGTAAAGCTTCCCTTGTGGCCTATATTCCTAGAAAGCAACATAGAAGAAGGGTTGAAATTTCTTCTGATGCCTCCAAGCCTGAATCTTTACTGGAATAAAAAAAGTATAAAAGTAGAGTTGATATAGCCCACAGATTGATGAAGCAATATAAAAGCTACAAGCCATGCAGAAGATGGACAAGAGCAGCCTTTTCTAATTATTTAGATATGAGCTCTTTGAATTCTTTTATTATTGCTAAATTCAATTCGCCCAATGATTTTCCTTCAATAAAAACAGTGTGCGAAAAGTTTTTATAAAAATGTTGGCTTTACTTTTGAGTGAAGAAGCTATGAAGGTGAAAGCAGAAACTTTCTAGATCAATTTAAAAACAGTATACCAAAAAAAGCAGAACAACAAGGAAATGTAAAAAGTGTTGCAAAAGTATTTGTAAATTACATTCAAATTTGGTTTTTAATAATTATTGCTTATGATTTTTTTCAAATTAAATAAATTATTTCTATAATTTTTACTTAAATTTGTATTTACAAAGCAAATAAAAATATTTATTCAAATGTATGAAAAACTTTTTTTCTAAAAAATATTTATCAAATTTATTTTAACGCCATCTATAATTGAAAAAAGTTATAAATAGGTTTTCTTGATTTTTTTTGTATAAATTTAAAAAACTAAAAAAACGAATTTCGATTTTAAAAAGCTTTCTTTAAAATTACATTTAATAAAAAAATGTTTGATAATGGGAAAATTTTGGTTAAATATTTAACGAATGAATTGCATGGAGTAAATTGCCATATGTGCGTATAGTGAAGGTTAAAAACAGATGATAAGGAGCTGAAATAAAGCTTTTTTATTTAAAATTTAGCAAATAAAAATTGAAAATTTATTCAATTAAAACCTTTTAAAAATCACATATTCAATGTTTATAACCCTCAAAAGTAATTTTTAAATTTATGCTATTGATTTATTACAATTAATAGGATTAAAAATGTCAATTGATTCAGTGATTATTTTTTTCATTTCTTGAAGGACAAATCATAAATGTAATTATTTATGAAATAAAAGTCTTATTAGTTATAAATTGCATAATTCATAACTTAGTAATTATATAGATTTAATAGTTGATAAAAAAATTTTATTTCATCCAAAAAAATTGACTATATCCATAAGAAGAAAAGAATAGTATTAGCTAGATCTTCATTAAAATCTCGGTTTAGAAGCTAACGCGTATTCCACCAGCCTTCCACCAGCACAAAGGGGTAGATTTTTTCCAAAAAAAAATAAAAATCTCTAATTTCTCAGAAGATTAGAATTCAAGTAGGATTTTAAAAAAATTCAAACATTTTAGCAATGCATATAGATTAATAATAGCTTTAAATTTTTAAGAGAATAAAAATTTGAGGGGCGCGAAACCTACTAAAAATGGAGATAAACTGCACTATAGGTTCCGTCCTTGCTATGCCACTGATTATCATATAGATTCTTTCCATTTAAAGGTAGGTAGGTTG